>JAXIVJ010007152.1:7500-57500 GCA_036785665.1 Chirona hameri
TCTTTGCGCTCGCGTCGCCTTTTTTCGGAACTCGGCAGACTAGCAAACATGTAGCCCTCTTGAAAGTTGATATGTTATGAAGGGAATGGGCCCTGGGGCTAGCAATTAAGTTTTTCACTGTGGATAGATGGATTTTGACTACTGCAAAGGCAATTTTTACAACTGTACGTCCGACCGTGGGGGGGGGCAAAACATAGTATCAGGACTTGGGGGGGGGGGCATCGCCCCTTTCGCCCCTGGATCTGCCCCTGTTCCTTGATAAGCTTTCCTTTAATTATATTGTTCATTGTTATTTTTGTTACTACCCATACCTTCAGTGCTGCATATGTGGAGCGACATGCATCGAGTGGAAGTCGATATGATCCGTTAAACTAGTCGCTCATTAGTCAGGAATATGTCCCGTGTTGATGTGCAATGTGCAGTCCTTGCATGAGCGTGCCGCTGTGCGGGTGTATGTTTGAAGTTGTCATAGTTTTTTTCCGAATTAATACCAACACAAAATTGAATTTCCCGCTGCGTAACGTCGACGTTTATATTCGACATTTATGTCTTGGTTCGTCAATATGGTTCATGCATGGTTCACCACCGTTGACCGGGCATTGCAAATGTCTTCCCGTCAGCAATAACGCTGTTTCGCGACGCTTTAAAAATAATTCTGGCATCAAACCCATCATCCCGATATGGAAGGATTGGTAGTAAGTTCAATTGCTCTTTTTATGTGAAAGAGGGCCCGGAAAATTAAGCAAGTGAAATCCAGGAAGTTCATGGGATTTGCGACCCTCTAGGCCGGGGCGCCCCCTCCTCTGGGTATGGCGCCCCCCTGGCAGTGGATCCCCCCCCCCCCCCACACACACACACACACACACACTTTTTAGAAGGTAGCGACGCCTCTAGGAAGGGGTCATGGAGTCATGGGGTCATGGCCCCTCCCTTGAGGCTCGAAAGGGCCCATCGCCGATTGTCTATAGAGGGCTCATTCTGGCGTCACTATAAGGGGCCTATTCTGGTCTCTATTCTGGGGGCCATGCAGCCATACCCATCCCATGATCTAGAGGATCATGCTTACCTACAGGGGCCCAATGTCGCCCCCGGAGGCCAATTCTGACCTACTGAGGACCTACACTGGGTAGGGCCCACCAAAGTCGAAGGGACCCCAATAACGTCGAGGGCCCCAGTTGCTGCGTGGCTGCGCCCTTGACTGAATCCTGGATCCGCCACTCGTCAGCGCTAAAAGAATTGGGACCATGAGAGACATAGTCGACACTTATGAAACATCTTCCCCATATTGCATTGTATTATTGTTTTATCATTATTGTAATATTATATGAGCATTTTATTATTATATACCTAATCATCTACTATGTAATCATCCCTTTCAACCGCCATGAAGTAGGTATGAACGTGGAATAACATGAATGAACTCCATGAATGAAACATGCATTTGAAACGGTATTGCGGTTCCAGCTACTGCAGTATACTTATTGCTGATATATTAACCGACGCCTAACCACAAGTGACGTCTATTGGACGCGTCTGTTCGCAGGTGGAGCTTTCGGTCGTCGCCGCCAAATATAGTGAGCTTTGCGGATGAAAAGGTAGCCGGTTATTAGATCAGGGGTGGTAAAGTGTTCTGTCTTTATGGGTAAGGTCAGGGAGAAAATGTTCCTTCTCATGAAGTACTCGGAGGTCAAAATGCCAGTAAAAATAATTACTATGTCATTCCTGTGAAAATGTACTAAGCGATCATGTCCTTAGAAATACTGATCGTCAAAACCACTTGAGATGTGCTATTCACTTAATCATCATATTCATCACATCAGCACTGGCGGATCCAGCCTTCGTTTTTTTTTGGGGGCGGGGGAGGGGGGGGGGGGCAAATCGGTGGGAGGCACTGGCGGATCGAGCCCCTCTCCGTGGGGGTGATCTTTTTGTGGCAAAAGGGTACCCCCATTTTTTTTAGGTTTCCCGTCTGGTGACCTGACCTGAGATTTACCCGAGGTATTGTGTAACATAATGTGGACAATTGATGCCCGAACAGCTATGCTAAAAACGGTGGCGCTGCGCGCCGCCGTTTTTCCGCTATCCTTGAAAACCCTGAGGGAGGGGGGCGTCTAAACGCCCCCCCCCCCCCCCCCCGGCACGGCGCGGGTTAAATCAGCTATCAATGCATAAGCAAGCCAAATCCGATGCGGTTTCATAATTGTGTGAGACTTTTTGGAATCCCCCCCCCCCAACCACCCGTTCTGGATCCGCCAATGCAAAGATCCATGTGGTATTTTTATCCTGTGACCTCCACGAGGTAAAATCTATTCACCCTGAGGTCATTCGTCATTTTTCTTCCATGACTTTTTTTACCGAACCAGTAAGGCGCCGTAGTTGGCGATGAACGAGCGAACGCAAAGGAAATGTATGGTGAATTTCAACTCGATCAAGGAAGTAGTTTATGAGATACAAATACGTAGTGAAAAGCACAGTGGCCAGGGCGAATCACTTTAACACGTTTCTCGAGAAAAAAATTCAGCGCTCCGTACACTGACGCACTGCCGGACGCTCCTGTTCTTAACGCCCCGGGTTTGTCTACTTTTAATGTCCCACCTGGCCTTGTGGCACAGCTCCTGCGTGAGCTAAGCCCACACAAGGCCTGCGGCCCCGATGGCCTCAGTGCTAGGATTTTAAGTGAATGTGCGGAAGAACTTGCGATCCCTCTCGACATCATATGTCGATTGTCAGTGCGCTCCGGGGTGTTCCCGTCAACTTGGAAGCGGGCCAACATCATTCCTGTTTTCAAAAAAGGCTCTAAAAAGCTTCCAGACAACTACAGACCAGTCTCATTATTAGCGCTTTGCTCTAAAATTCTGGAGAAGGTAGTGTGCGAGGGCCTGTTTCAAGCATGCCTTCCATCACTGCCTTCTTCTCAGCATGGTTTTCTTCCAAAACGTTCATGCGTTAGCAACTTAGCTTGCTTTTTAGAACACAGCTGGACCTCACTGACAAAGGGATCGCAATCAGACGCCATCTATACCGATTATTCTTCCGCTTTTACGAGTGTGAGCCATAGGCTACTTTTACACAAGCTCAAGTGCTCTTTTAACATCTCAGGACTTGCACTCAGCTGGATTGAGTCTTACTTAAGCCAACGATCCCAGCGGGTCATTCTCGATGGGAAGCATTCTGACTGGGCAGCGGTACTATCCGGAGTCCCTGAAGGCAGCATTTTAGGCCCAATTCTGTTCACTTGCTATGTCGCTGACCTTCCCAATCACATCGAAACATCGTGTCTGTCATATGCAGACGATGTCAAAATTTGCAATCGAATTAGTTCCCCAGAGGACGCTCATTCCCTCCAGGCCGACTTAGACCGCCTCAGCTTGTGGTCCAAAACTTGGCGTTTGAAACTCAACCCAGCTAAGTACAAGACGATCACTTTTACCCTGCGCTCATCGCCTTTTCTAGTTTCGTACGTGCTGGATGGTCACCAGCTTGAGCGATGTGTGCGCATGCGTGACCTTGGCATCATTTTAGACGCTAAGCTCACATTTTCAGACCACGTAGACGCCACCGTCTCCAAGGCTAACCGAATGCTAGGACTGCTCATGAGAAGCATGCAGATGTCCGTTCGCGCACACAGAACGCGATTTGACCATACCGCAGCCCTTGCCGCTTACAAGGCATACGTGAGGTCGATAATGGAATACGGTAGCGTAATTTGGTACGGCGCTGCAGTCACCCACCTACGTAGACTCGAACGCCTACAACACCGATTCCTGATGTGGCTGGGATCAAAGACGCAACCAATGTGCCCACCACTCGACTACAAATCACTGCTTATACGATTCGGCTGCGCATCTGTCAGGTCGCGTTTTACTCAGATAGATCTTATGTTTATGTGTTCAGTGTTTGGTGGCCGCCTGGACTGCGCCGAACTTGTGGGAATGTTCCCATTATCGGCACCAGGTCGGCGCACGCGGCACCCTGAGCTCTTCCACGTACCTAGTAGAAGTGGGAGAGTGGACTGCGTGAAGAGGAGCTTCCTGGTTCGTCTACCACAACTGTTTAACTCCCTCACAGGCAGTAGCCCTCAGACTGATTGATTTCTTCCGTCGCGCTCTCTTCGTTCAGATATCTTGAAGTTCGCTGATGATCAGGGCACTTACTCAGGCTAGAGGTAGCTACTGCGAGCCACATCTCCTTATGTGATTAGTCATGGCTTTAATTTATATATCCTTTTTACTTTTAGGTCTTTTGCCTTCACCAGCGCTTCATTTAATTTAATTTTTACTTTTACCAGCGCTTTTAATGGCTACTTTATGCTGTTGTTTTTACGGTAGTGTGGTGTTGTGTTTTTGCTTTTTGTACTGTGCGGGCCTGTGTTTCGTGTGGACTCGCGTTATCTGTGACTGTTTTAATTTATCCTATTCTGACTGCAACCGTAACTGGGCTCTGTGCCTGTGGTTGTTTTGCTGCAATACA
This sequence comes from Chirona hameri, assembly GCA_036785665.1. Taxonomy (NCBI): domain Eukaryota; kingdom Metazoa; phylum Arthropoda; class Thecostraca; order Balanomorpha; family Balanidae; genus Chirona; species Chirona hameri. The sequence continues at coordinate 11,971 of JAXIVJ010007152.1, forward strand.
ATACAATACAATACAGTAGTGCACACGTGCGCACGTGCAGAAGCACCCCACCCCTGACTTGTGGGAATGTGGCGGCTGAGAGATCCCTAACCACACTCCAAATGTGAACACAATCGGCTCAGCAGTTGCCCCAACCCACTCCAAATTGCGTGGCGACGTTCCTGATCCAACAAACCCCCCTCTCCCCCACTCTGCCGCCAATGAGCAGAGCCGCAGATAATTCAATCGCAGATAAGAGCCAATGCCGCAGATAATTCAAAGGATATTGAAATTCAAGATATTCCGGAAATAATGCAAAGATACTTATTTTGGCTGGGAAATACTCAAACTTAGGAATATCATGACATTTGCATTGGATTTGTATACATTTATAACCAGGTAAACATATTTTATTTTAATTGAATACCTATCAAGCAAAAAATGACATGGAAATACTGAAATCAGAGTGGGCAACATTTCTTGACTGGGGGGGGGGAAACGAGTCACTGGGGGGGGGGGGCATTTGCCCCCCCCCCCCCCCCCCCGATTCCAGGGTAAAAAGTCAAAAGATAAAAAGTAAACGGACGGAAAGTCAAGGGACGAAAAGTCAAGGGGTAGAAAGTCGACATCGCTAAAAGTCGAAAGATAAAAAGTCGAAAAGGTAAAAAGTCAACATGGCAAAAAGTCAACACGCTAAAAGTAGAATAGTAAAAAGTCGTATAGATAAAAGTCGAAAGATAAAAAGTCGAAAAGGTAAAAAGTCAACATGGCAAAAAGTCAACACGCTAAAAGTCGAATAGTAAAAAGTCGTATGGATAAAAGTCGAAAGATAAAAAGTCGAAAAGGTAAAAAGTCAACATGGCAAAAAGTCAACACGCTAAAAGTCGAATAGTAAAAGTCGTATAGATAAGAGTCGAAAGATAAAAAGTCGGAAGATAAAAAGTCGAAAGATAGCCGAAAGATAAAAAGTCGAAAGATAAAAAGTCGAAAGGTAAAAAGTCGAAAAGGTAAAAGGTCGAATGAGTAAAAGTCAACGTGGCAAAAAGTCAACACGCCAAAAGTCAAAAAAATAAAAGTAAAGTAGATATAAAAGTCACTAGCATAGCATACAAGTCGCATGAGTAAAATGCTAACATAGTAACCCCCTCCCCAGCCACCATGTACGGTCAGGTCGATCCGGTTCATGGAAATGTTACTAGAGCCTCATGGGAATCCTCGCCATTGGGGCATTGGAGCACCTGCAGATCAGATTTCAGTCAATCGGCGTTCGTGTGACCGACCGAGTCGGCTGCGGCGCGTTGTCGCGTCTCGTCAACTGCACAGAGGCACAGGCAGGTATATGCACAATGTGCTAACGATCAGTTTAACTATTTACGCTGTTACCGCTCTAAAAAAAAATATATCTTCATTGCATGGCGTTTGAGTGGAGTGCATGGAGTTTAAACTCCACCGGAAGTAAATACCTATCACCGCTATTGCTCTCTCCGCTGCGCTGAGTTGGCTCCCGGTAACTTCCAGCCATCTCCGGTATCACCCGTCCCCGACACGGTGTCCGGTCATGTGAAGTGCTGATTGCAATAACAAGCTTTAGTTCGACAGCGACCAGCTGCGAGTGAGGAGCGCCGGATCAGGAGACGTCATGAGTTACCAATACTTTATATGCCATAAGTCAGTCAAACATGATGATATCATTCTGAAATTGTGTATGGTAGTTTCCCATATGTGGTTCTCTGACATATATTCCGACTTTTTGAATATCTTTTAAAAATTTGATTTGGTGGGCATTTCCCCCCCCCCCCCCCAATTTTTTTTTTTTCATTTTTGGGTCAAAAACCAAAATGTTCGAAAATCCGAGATAGCCATTTCGTAGCCATTGCGATTTGCTATCTTTTGACGTTTTTGGATTGCATTTTTCTTAAAATATGGCATTTCTACGGTCTGTTACATTTTAGCTGATTTTAGTGTCAAATTCGTGTGTAGTGACGTCACTAAATTCGCTATAACCGAGAGAAAAAAATTAACGAAATTTCTTAATTTTTTCACAGAAGACGTAAACGTGATTTCGAAGAAGGTACCCAAAGTTTCACGTTGATAGCCCTATTGGTTTCTGAGTTATTACGAAAATTAAACAGGGGGGTTAAACGCCCCCCCCCCCGCCCCCCAGTCAATGGCGGGTTAATAGTCGGATAGTCCAAAGATAAGAATGGAATGAACGGGAAGTCAAGAGACGAAAATTGAATGGGCCAAATGAACTGATTATCGTCATTGACTTTTTGCCATTTCGACTTTTTACCTTTTTACTCTTCATCTTTCGACTTTTATCGACGTCGACTTTTTGCTATTTTACTTTTTACGTATTTTTTTTTCCATCTCGACTTTTTACGTTTTTTTACTTTTCATCTTTCGACTTTTAGCGACGTTGGCTTTTACCATTTCTACTTTTCATATTTTGACTTTTAGCGACGTTGACTTTTTACCATTTCGACTTTTTATCCTTCGACTTTTTGCCATTTCGACTTTTCGTCTTTTGACTTTTAGGGACGTCGACTTTTTACCCCTTGACTTTCCGTCCGTTTACTTTTTATCTTTTGACTTTTTACCCTTTTTCCTTTTCGTCTGTTGACTTTTTACCCTGTTGACTTTTTGTCACTTGACTTTTTATCCGTTTGACTTTTGGTCCTTCGACTTTTCTCCATGTCGACTTTTTGACTGTTGACTTTTTGCCCTGTTGACTTTTTGTCATTTGACTTTTTATCCGTTTGACTTTTGGTCCGTCGACTTTTTTCCATGTCGACTGTTTGACAGTTGACTTTTTACCCTGTTGACTTTTCATCAATTGACTTTTTATCCGTTTGACTTTTTCACCGTTGACTTTTTTCCACGTCGACTTTTTGCCCGCCGACTTTTAGGACTTTGGACTTTTTACTATTGACTAAATGTCCCTTTACTTAACATCCGTTTACTTTTTGCCATTCGACTTTTCGTCCGGCACCCCCCCCCCCCCAGTTAACATGTTAAAATGGGCCCTGTGAAGCTTAGATCGTATTTGCAACGGAAAGTGAACGGTATAACGTGGTTGTTACCAAGATAACTATAACTAACATGTAGGTCGGAGGTTTGAATCAAGCATGCCCACGCATGCTTGCCCACGCCCACGGGGGCGCAGTCAGCTTTGTGAGCAGTCACGCACCGTCAGCTGACTAGAATGGAGTGTTTTATCAGATCTGCGTACAGTGCGATTGGGAGCGTTGACCAATCAGCGACGGGGGCTGGTCGTCGCTGATTGGTGGACGCTTCTGATGATATTCCAATGAACATCGGCTATAAACTACGGTAATTGGAGCTCTACTGACTCCAGAAAAATGGTGCTGCTTCAGTATTTTTCCTCTCATTCTCCAAAAAACATTGACGACGAGATGAAAGTAAAGTCTACTAAATTAAAATGAAGTTATCAAATAGATATAAGGTTTTAACTGAAATATATAAGGTTGGCATGCACTGCATAATAGCAATTAAATCGCCAGATTTATTATTAGTTCTATTGTAATTTATGGCAATAAGCAACACCATTCTATTTTTGGGTTCATCGACTCATTGACTTTCCTTATCGACATTGTTAGAAGTGGCCGACATCTTCCAGAGGGACGTAGCATGATGTTTAGTTGGATCCTTTTCACACAATATATAACGTTGTTTGATTTCCCCCAGGCCCCAGGGGTGTACATTTGTCCTGCACGTGCGTCCGCCACATGTGTTAATTATTATTTGTGAACATGGCCGTTGTTTTTAAAAAAAACTTCGTAGTAGAGCCGCCACTTTTAAAATATAACTTGCCTATAATGGCTGCCTTTTGGTAGTGGAATCATTATTTTAACTTCGACTGGACACTTGTTCACCACAAAAGCGCTTAGCAAAAAATAGCATAGGTATTTGCTATTGCTGCAGCTTTTCCAGAAAAACGTAGATGTGGTTCCATAGCCGATTTTTCCAACTGTGGGTCCATAACGGGAAAATCCCCCTTTCAGCATGATAATACCTTTAAATCTGGCAAAAGCTGGAGACGCCGAACCCAAAGTGAACAGGAAACTCTGCCCAACTATGTGAATAGATAGCTAGCAAATGATGCATCATTAACTAGACTTCGCTAAGAAGACAAACTTTGGTTGACTAATGCGCGTGTTTCGATAATTTGCAGTTTGTCCCGTGGGTAAAACGCAGCCGTTGGTGACTACCAGACAGTGCGGGGCGGAACGATGGCAAAGTTAACGTCAGTCTATGTCAAAGTTAACGGTTCTACCCAGCATAAGAAGGGATGTTGCAACAAATACAATTTTTTCATTACTCAATCATAATACCAAATCAAGTGCCTGACCCAAGATTGTTCATCCTGGAAACGTTGGTTCCTGACTCGTGAGCTAGACACTCGTTAGTCGCCTATGGCCCTGATTGTCCGGAGCCACCGACGCAGCTGCCATAATGCAAACCGGGCAGCAAAGGCGCCGCCACGGGGTCCGGGCCCCCAGGATCTTCCCCCGGAGATTATTAGGATTTTCACATTAGCATTATGGGATTGAGGGGGCAACCACCTGCCCCCCCCCCCCCCCCCCCCCCCCCCCTTCCAGACTGTGACGACACTCATGCACCTCGGACCGTAACAACCGTCTTCGTCTTCCCATGATGGCCCACAATGGGCTTGTGAACTTTAAAATTCGCCAGCACTTTTACTGAATTCGTTAGCCAGCAGCATGAAAACAATCATATATGCCAAGTTCATATATTAAGAAGTATCAGGGGACGATAAACTCAACGCGTCATCTCATGATGTCTCTTTCACAGTACAAACCAGATTCGACAAGAAATCTTCAATATTCAACATTTCCAACAAGAAATCAGAAAATATACGTATATTCGTATATTCACGGTCGTGGGGTTGTCCACTAAAGTAGTGGCTATTAAGCCCCGAGTCAAGATGGAACACAAGGGGAGGAGATAACTGACACAATCGCTATCCGATCCAATCCGATATCCGATCCGATGGAGATACGATTCGGCGCGTTCCCAGTGACCGGCGCGCAGCTGAGTCCCTCAGCTGCGCGCCGGTCGCCGCGGCGTCTCGGTCGTCACCGGGGACTGGTGTCGGGAGCCGATCTCGCATGATGGATCGGAAGAGCCCGGCCGGCCATTCGGACTTCCAGTGGTGGGTGGCGGCGCGGCCCGCAGCCTTGATGACGGTGCGGACGACTGTGGGCGTGTCCTCCTGCTGCAGGGCCGAGGCCTCCCCGACGAGGACGTCCGCGCGCCGGTTCTGTCGACACATTCTGCCGCCGGCTCTGTCAACACATTCTGCCGCCGGGTCTGTAGACACATTCTGCCGCCGGCTTTGTCGACACATTCTGCCGACGGCCCTGTCGACACATTCTGCCGCCGGCCCAGTCGACACATTCTGCCGCCGGCTCCATCCGCACATTTTGCCGCCGGTTCCATCCACACATTCTGCCGCCGGCTCTGTCGACACATTCTGCCGCCGGCTCTATCCACACATTCTGCCGCCGGCTTTGTCGACACATTCTGCCGCCGGCTCTATCGACACATTCTGCCGCCGGCTCTATCCACACATTCTGCCGCCGGCTCTGTCGACACATTCTGCCGCCGGCCCTATCCACACATTCTGCCGCCGGCTCTGTCGACATCTGCCGTTGGCTCCATCAACACATTCTGCCGCCGGCCCTGTCGACACATTCTGCCGCCGGCTCTGTCGATACATTCTGCCGCCGGCTCCATCCGCACATTTTGCCGCCGGCTCCATCCACACATTCTGCCGCCGGCTCTGTCGACATCTGCCACCGGCTCTGTCGACTGCTCCAGGCCACACTGGGCTTCCACCGACCGGAACAGCAGCAGGTCTGGCGGCAGAAATTATGCATGGATCAGAAGACTATACTGATAGGGACATCAGACACGTCCTGAATTTTCCCCGAAAAGTGTTAGCGATAAGCTGAATTTTCAAACACAATGCCACTGACTTTCCAGATTCATCCGGTGCAAAAAGCAGATTGTCGTTGAGGAAATGATTCTCAGATGCAGCTGCTGCATCAGAAGCATAGCAGAATAGCAATTTATATCACCATGCAGTCGCACCAAAATGTGCGTTGTGCGGTGCTCGTCACTGCCAAGCCATATCTGTAGCATGGCACGAATTATGTTAGCGTCCTATGGCGGAGCACCGCTCCAACTCCATCACCTAGTACTCACCTAACGAAGCGTCCCGCAGCTGCGTTGGGTTCATGTAGATACTGTCAGACAGCCGCTGGCGGGCGCCAGTGAGGGACGGACATCGTAGCAGTATGTGCTCCGGCACGTCCGCCTCCTCCCGCCACAGCCAGTGGAGCGGTACGGGCCGCAGGGCAGTCAGCACTCAGCACAGCAGCACTGAAGAGTCGGCCGGTCCCGGTCCAGCACCTCGGCGTGCACAGCGGCCGTCCAACACCGGCCCCCGCCACAACCAGTGGAGGGTACGGGCCGCAGGGCACTCAGCACTCAAGAGTCGGCCGGTCCCGGTCCAGCACCTCGGCATACTACTGCGAATGCACGTAGTAGCACGCACGCTTGGCAGCGCGACGATTCTGTGACGCAGTTGCTCGGTGTCGTCGGTCCTCGTTCAGCGTCCGCTGCAGCCACCTGAGCCGGATCTGAGTCCTCGTCATGGCGTACTTCCTTAGCACGCGTGGATCCAGGTCCAGGAACTTCAGACGTGCATGTTCCACCAGCCGCCTAACGACACCGGGGCCACGGTCCATACTCGCCGCGCCGTGCATGGCGCAGAACAGGACCTCCAGGTTCTCCACCTGGTCGAGCCACACGGAGCTGGGCACGGTTAGGCCACCGCGGCTGAGACTGAGGATCCAGTCGTGGTGCTCGTCACGGGTCTCTTGGATCGCTGCAGAGGAGACTTGACCCAGGGTCTTGTCTGTCGCTGAGCACTTGGCGGCCACGTACCCCGCCACGTACGCCAGCGCCTGCCTGGCCAGGTTCTGGTCGGCGTGGACGTCTCAGCCGGCTCGTCGCCCTCCTCCTCCTCGACGTCCTCCTCGACAGCGGCCGGCTCAGCGCTGAGCGGTAGGGCAAGACACGGCTGGACAGTGTCCACCAGGTTCTCCACCTCGGTGATGTCACTGTCGGCGACCTTCCTGCACGGCGGTCGCCTCGCGGTCCAGGTCCAGCGTGGCTGCGCTGAGGTACACCGGGTCCCCCTCCTCCATGAGGACCGGTGCTCCGGCTGCCTGCGGCTTGCTGTGAGTGCCAGCGGCCACTGACGGCGCGGCTCCCATCAGCAGCAGCCGGATCCGGCTCTTCGCCTCCACCGCCGTGGGGTTCGTGTTGGTCGCACCCATGGCCCTCACCTGTTGATAAAAAAGTAATAGTTACTTAAAATAAATTGAAAGAGGAATACACCAATTTTGAACAGTATTTATTTTCGAGTTCCGTTGGAATCTGCTCTAGCCACCCAACAAAATATGGATCTACAAGCATATTTGTGTGAAAAAAAAACGGTTCATATATTCTGCTGAATATCATCCGAAATGACAGATGACAAACACGCACCACCGGCCACATGTCATTTATGGCAATATGGGCGTGGCTGTGATATTTGTCTGATATTGGTGATGATGATGATTGGGTGTGAAGCCTCATGCCCAAAACGGAAGCCTCATAACAAACTGAATTGGGAAAGAAGTTGGGTACTGGTAGGGCAGGCGTCACAATTATGTACACAACACTGTAGGTAGTGTGACAAGCCCCGGAAATCCTTCCCTGGCTATCCTCCCATACGCTATCAAACGTCCAAGGATAAATCAAAGAAGTGAGAGGACCGAAGAATGAAGAAAAATCCAAACCAACCCTCCTTGCAAACCACCCTGCTTAGTACCCCGCTGTTTAGTAACTTTAACTGCCAAACCTAAAATCGGACCAAGCAAGATTGAAGACTATTAAAGTTGGCATCCTGGGCCCAAGAGGCTATATGCCCTAGTCCATCAACAACAACTGAACAAGTGGCGGGCGGTGCAGCTGGCTTGAGGACGTCATTGGGAGTGTATATTTAATGGTGTATGCCAGTTTAATACTCAATCAAACTTAAAGGGAATAGTTCACCTTTAACATGGGGTTTTGGACTGAGATAGCAGATTTGTAGAGCAGATCTAAAAATGGCTTGTGGTGAAAGAATTACCTCTCTACGTTAAGTAATGTCGACACAGGACTAGTGGGCCCTTTTTCATTCCCGCTCTTCCGGGCCACAATCTGGGAATGAAAACTCGCCAGAGGTATGACGTCATACCCGCTGACGTCAGAATTGCGTCATACGCAGATTCTGCCGCAAACTAGCCGTGGTATTTATACAGACTTTGGCCGTGGTCATTTAGTAACTTTGAAATAGTACAGAAGTAATATAGGTTGTTATTACCAAGGTCTGTTATTACCACCGAGTTGGTTCAGTGACTGGATGCATTGCCGGGATCAGAAGCCAGAATTCCGAGCTTGCGAAATTGTATTGTAAGAAGGTGCAAATCCCAATATAGAAACGGGGCGACCCTGAGTTGATGAACGCGACGATTTTTTGGTAAGTTCTTGTTCTTCTTGACCTTATACATCATTGATCATGAATCTGATGTTTACACAGACCAGGTATTTCATGTGTTTGTTGCATGGAAATGCTTGCTTGATTGGTTCTACAGAAGTATAATGAAAATATGGTAAATATTTTACTGCAACCCATGATAGAAATATGGATATAATATATATAAATATAATGGGAAATTGTATTAATATCCAGACAATTATTGCATATGACACAGAAAGCTAACAGGTGGACATGTTTTGTCATAAAATACTTGATCACCACCTTTTGATTCATTGTGTAAAATTGCATCTTGCCTAATGAAGCCTTATTGTTATGATGAAACACGTCCAACTGTGGGTCTGTTCCTGTGGCGCCTCTAACCTCCTCAAAGTTGCTCCAACTTTCAACTGTCTCAGGCGTACACAAGGGTGGGAGGGGGCAAATGGACCAATGCCCCCCCCCCCCCCGAAGGTCTGTATGTGCCCCTTTGGTAAACAAAATTAATTAATTTGTTTGTTTTTTAGGAAAAAGTTGGGCGATATTCCGCTTTTGCACACCTTTATATAGGTAAATTGAATTAACATTTCAGTTGTAACGGCGGAGTCATTGCGGTTGGTTGAGGGGATTGATGGGTGATACAAAATATTATTGTTAGGTAAGTACTGATAATGTCTCTGTTTTGAGTGCAGTTCTAATGAAATCAGACGTGTAGAATTAGTATAAAATATTTGGTTTTCCTATAAAAAGGTGTGTAAAACCGGAATATGGCCAAAAATTGTTGAGAATGTGCCCCTCAAAAAATATATTGGGTCAAATATGGTGAGTTTTTGGGTTGGGGTACTTTATGCCCCCCTAAGCAAAATTGCACCCTGGAATGAATCCTGTGTACGCCACTGGCAACTGTTATATCCTATTGCACAGACAGTTGCAAGTTGGAGCAACTTGGAGGAGGTTAGAGGCGCCACAGGAACAGGCCCTGTCAGCTTTGCCGGGTTGTTTGTCTAATGGGGAAATGGTAATTTTGCATCAACAATGCAAATTAACTGCTGTTCAACTGGGCTCGTCATAACCAGTGGCGTACCCAGGATTTACTCTAGGAGGGACAATTTTTGCTTAGGGGGCATAAAGTACCCTCACCAAAAAAACTCAGGTTTTGGCCAGCTATATTTAAAAAAGGGCATATTTTCACCATTTAAAAAAAAAATGATCAAAGTGGCACGTACAGACCTTACCTTACCTTACCTTACTTTACCTTACAGTAATCAGGATTTGTAGGCCTCAAGGCCTGTAGTACCCGCTCTCATCGAGTTCATGATTCCTGGCATGTCTCAGTCAGTGTCAGGTATGCTGAACCTGACGTGAACCCAATGGGCGTCCAATCTAGCCTTGGAAGGCATTCAGCGAAGGAGCGCAGACCACTTTGGATGGGAGGCCATTCCAATCATTCACAATACGTGTGGCGAAGGCAAATTGTCTGACCCTTGTGGTCGCCGAGGACTTCCGGAGTTTGAAAAGATGGCCTCTAGTTGGACCGTCAGGGGGAATTGCCCTGTTTGCCCCCCCCCCCCTTGTGTACGTCTATGGTCCTAACCTCATACTTTTCCCATATTCTTACATTTCATCAAAATCTGAAGGTAAGGTTTCATTGTTTGGTTGTGTCAAAATACTTTACTGTTCACACTGTGCATGGTGAAAATCGAATCTTCGGTCACATTAAAATAGCTTACTTTTCCTGCCAATACTTTGGAGTGTTTTAGTGTGTCAATATTGTTTACACTATGATAACATGAAAGTCCACTGTTAGAACCTGACTGAAGTGTACAGCCAGGGAGGGGATGAAGTACAGCCTTGTGGAGAAACTCTATATAACCATCATGCATTATTTTGGCTTAAATATTTATATTGTTACAACAAATTTTGTATTTTAAAACATTGATACATCTACTGTGAAGGACTCTAACACAGCCATCATGTTTTATATTAGTACAAACAATATTTTGTAAGGCTGCAGCCTTGGTTTGATCCATGCCCATTGCCCATGGGCATGGATCAAACCAATGTTTGATATTTATATGTATAACACATACATATCTTCCATAGGTATTTATAGGTATTTAGGTATTTATATATTTATAGTTCCATAGGTATTCCATAGGTATCTTCCATAGGTATTCCATTATATTTATATACTTTTGGGGTGGCCCTCACCCCCCCCCCCCAATGTTGAGTTCGCCCCCCCCCCAATGGAACCCGCTCGGCCCTCCCAATGTTTTTGGCCGCTGGCGGATCCAACAGGGGGCAAGGCGGCCAAGCCTCCCAAACCGCCTGAAAAGGGCAACAAATTGAAACGTTTCCTATTTCAAAAGGGAGTATATGCAGCTTTTACTAAGAAAAGCTTGTTTTAAATCCCCTCTTTAGGTATAAAGATGCGAAATCCGGTGAATTGTTAATATATTTGCAATGTTCTATTTTTAGGGGATTTTTCTGAAGAAATGTTTTTCTATTGATTTCTTTTAAATTATTTTTGGCGGGGTCAAAAACCAAAGTTTTCACAAATCCGAAAGTCAATTTTGTAGCCCTTGCCATTTGCTATTTTCTGACATTTTGTATTGCATTTTGCTCAAAATATAGAATTTGCATGCTCTCTTAACCCGCGCACTGCAGGTTTGCGCCGAACACGAACTGCAGGGGGAGGGGTTGATTTCCGCCGCCCCCCCCCCCCCCTGAGATCTCGAAAACTACGCAACGTAGCGAGAAGCGGAAAAAGGCATTTGACAGCTTCATACATGTTCTATCGAAAGTATTTCATGTTTTTTTTAAAGTCAGGTCAAAGTTGAGGTCACCAGAGGTCATCAAAGGTCAAATTTTCCATTTTTTTCCTGTTTTAGGACATCGCTCCAGAAATTCCCATATATCTCAGAAACGATGATAGTTAGAAACAAACGGAAAAAAGCAAACGCCAGTCAGTGAAATTTGTAATCGCTAAGGTATCCTCATATTTGATCTCAGGTCAATATTTGAGGCTCCAGAGGTCAAAAAGGGGAAAAATCCGTTTTTTTGCTAAATCGTGTTTTGCTATTAACTTTTTACTTAATCAAGATAACGGAGAACTGTTTACGCCATTGTGTTTATCTTGTCAAGGCGCTTTGAATGATATGCAGGGGCGCAGCCAGACCTTCAGAAAGGGGGGCAAGCACCTGGGAGAGCCCCCCCCCCCCCCCAAAAAAAAAAAAATCCCCTGGATATGAAAAACTCTACGGATTTCGGCCACTTTATTTTGTGAGGCCCCCCTTTTTAGCTTTTTTTCGTCTACTTTTGATGAGCTGGATTGGACCAGGACCCTCAGTAGGCCTGGTCCAATCCAGCTGAGCGCATTACTAATTTGTATTGTTACGTACAGGAGAGAAAACATATCTTAGCCATGACAACAGGTGGGGGTCGGCTTTTGAGTTGGGGGCGGCTGAAATGACGAAAAAATGTACCCCCATTTTGATACGTGTATTTAAGCCTTTGCAGCATTTTTAATGTGGATTTTCATGTTATAGTAGGTAGGTATGTACTTGTTAGTTAGCGCCGCGAAGCGGCGCGAAATTTTTACGGTTTTGCCTGATAAAACCCAGAAATATAGGCGGTGTGCTTTGTAGAGGATAATAAGCTAAACATGATATTCATGCAATTCAGCGTTACGACGAACCGATGACGATGACTATGGCTTCGTTATGACGATGACTACCGATGTGACGCCGCGAAGCGGCGTGAAAATGTGAATTTTAGGTCCTGGAAAACGAAATGTTAATATTGGAACCAGACCGTGAGGTGAGATGGCTTGGGGAGATGGTCCTGACCTGTTTCGACTATTAGCTCTTCGGTCCAGCAAATTGTGCACCGCTGGAGCAGCTTCCGGGTGCCGATCTCCTCGTCTTTTCGTTCGCGTCGCCTTTTTCGGAACTCGGCAAACTAGCTAAACATGTAGCCTGCTTGAAACTTAGAAGTGAATATTGTATGAAGGGAATGGGCCCTGGGGCCAGCAATTACCGCCAAGGAGAGCCTCTGCCAGACACTTAATGCAATGATTTTTCCCATTTTCCAAATTTGTATAAGCAATTGCGAAACTTGTGTCATGCCTAGCTGGATTTTTACTGCACTGCAAAGACAATTTTTACGATAAATTTGTATTTTTTCCCTCAAAAAGTGTGTCTATGTGTGGGGGGAGGGGGGGTCGACCCTCCACCGCCTTCTAAAAGTGGGGGGAGTTTGCCCAGACCTCCCCCGACCCTCCCGTCGGCGACGCCCCTGGCTGACAAATATTACAGCACACACTCCTGAGAGGAAAATTGTTAAATTGTTTTGTACTACCATCACCCCCCCCCCCCCCCCCCCACGAATTCAAAAACGCATCAGACTTATCAAATAACCATTTTGAAACCCAAGAAAACATTGCACCACGTGGGTCAGAGTACAGCACATTACCGCTCATTATAACCGCACCGACCACGGCTAGCAGGCGCTCCAGCTATAGCAGGCGCTGCAGGCGACGGCTAGAAACCCCTGGGCAGGCTCGAGGGCCCCGTTCACAGACTCAATGGACCTCTGGATAAGCTTGAGAGGGCCCTGAACAGACTCAATGGCCCCTTGGCAAGCCGAGAGGCCCCTAAGCAGACTAATAGCCCCTGTGCAGGTTCGAGAGGCCCCTGAACAGGATCAATGGACCAATGGGAAAGCTCGAGAGGCCCTTGAACAGACTAATGACCCCTAGGCAGGTTCAAGAGGCCCTTGAACAGACTCAATGGCCCCCTGGGCAAGTTCGAGAGGCCCCTGGGCAGGTTCGAGAGGCCCCTGAACAGACTCAATGGGCCCCTGGTCAAGCTCGGGAGGCCTCTGGGCAGGCTCTAATGGCCCCTGGGCAGGTTCGAGAGGCTCCTGAACAGACTCGATGGTCCTCTGGGAAAACTATGATGGGCCCCTGGGCAGGTTCAAGAGGCCCCAAAACAGACTATAATGGGCCCCTGGCCAGGCTCGAGAGGCCCCTGAACATACTCAATGGGCCCCTGGACATGCTCGAGAGGCCACTGGGCAGGTTTGTTGGGCCGTGGGTGGGCTCAATTGGCCCCTGGACAAGTGGACATGCTCTAGAGGCCCCTGGGCAGGTTTTTGGGGCCCCTGAGTGGGCTCAATGGGCCCCTGGACATGCTGGAGAGGCCCCTGTACAGTTTTTTGGGCCCCTCGGTGGGCTCAATGGGCCCCTGGACATGCCCAAGAGGCCCCCTGGGCCGGCTTCGAAAGCCCTTCAGTGTCTCTGAGGGCCCTTGCCATGCACCAGAGTGACCCTTGTCTGGTTTGAGGGCTCCTCTGTGACTTTTTGAAAGCCATTTAGCTAATGCAAATGGTATCTGGGCCAATCTCGGCGGGGCCCCCTGTGACCCGTAAGGGGGGGGGGGCAATTGCCCCCCTTGCCCCCCCCCCTGGCTGCGCCCCTGTATATATGGTGACCTTGTTAAGTCAACTTAACAATTTGACCTAAGGTCAAGGTCAAGTGGTGACCCAAGTAGGGCATGTTGCATATGGGAAGACGTGTCTCGACGAGACAAACACACTGATGTCTGGTTTACTTCTCTATCTTCATTATGTCGAGAGTTATTGACAAAAAAGTGATGGTGACCTCGCATGACCTCAAATGACCCAATAGGGGTCACTGAACAAAACTTACACTTGGATCATCAAGAATATCCTATAATAACATGATCCAGAAGTAATTGGACTAGTACCATGCATATCCTTGAAATAGGAAACATTTGTATATTTCCCCATTGACTTATTATGGGAGGTTACGAAATTTACCTGACCTTAGGTCACCGATATGAAAATTCCGAGTTGTACGAATTGTAAGTACTGATGCCCTCATGACATCCTGTAAGTTTCAACCTGATCAGTGAAAAACTCTGGCTTTGGCACAACTGCAACATGTTTGGTGGTGGGTCACTTGACCTGGTCTGATGACGTGACCTGAGATGACCCGAGCATATTGTTTTCTCTCAAAGTGTGCGCAATTGATGTCCTAACAGGTGTATCAAAACCCGGCGGCGCTGCGCGCCGCCGTTTTTTCGCTATCTTTGAAAAACCTGAGGGGGGTGGGGGCGGAAAAACCCCTGCAGTGCGCGGGTTAAAGTTTAGCTGTTTTTTTTATTCGCCAAACTCGTGTGTAGTAACGTCACTAGATTCGTGATATCTCGATTTTGTTATCGACAAAATTTCTTCATTTATGCACAGAAGACGTAAAATGTGTGTAGGAGAAGGTACCCAAAGTTTAACGTTGATATCGCTATTGGTTTTTGAGCTATTGCGAAAATTTGTCGGGGGGAGATATTTGCCCCCCCCCCCCCCCCCCCCCCAGTCATTGGCAGGTTAACATTGCCATTTTACTAAGTAAGGACTCGGGCCTTCTGGCGGATGCAGACCGGCCCAAAACATTGGTTTGAGGGGCCGTCCGACAGATTTCCAAAACTCATGAGATTTCGTCTGTTTTTAGGCCCCTCTGGCCAGTGACGGCGCCCCTCTGGCCAGTGACGACGCCCCTCTGGCCAGTGACGGCGCCCCTCTGGCCAGTGACATCACCCCTATAGCCAGTGACGGCGCCCCTCTGGCCAGTGACGGCGCCCCTATGGCCGGTGACGGCGCCCCTCTGGCTAGTGTTGGCGCTCCTACTGCTAATGACGGCGCCCCTCTGGTTAGTGACGGCGCCCCTCTGGCCAGTGGCGGCGCCTTATGGCCAGTGACGGTGCCCCTCCTGCTAATGACGGCGCCCCTCCGGCCAGTGACTGCGCCCCTCCGGCCAGTGACGGCGCCCCTCCGTCTAATGACGGCGCCCATCTGGCCAGTGACGGCCAGTCACATTTACTCAGTATTGTAATTGTCTCCGAATAATGGGCTATGTGATAATAAACCTAAGACACTGTAATGACGGCGCCCTTCTGGCCAGTGACGCCAAATGACAAATGACAGTGAGGCCAGTAAGTGACTCCAAATGACGCTGTTTCAAAATGTTTTTTTTTTGTGCTTGTGCTTAGCAGTATTATTTGAGTATTATTTGTGTTGCAGTATTATTAGCAGTATTATTTGTGTTGACGTCATCATTTGTCGTTCACGTTGTTGTTCACGTCATCACGTTGTTCATGCTCAGTCATTGTTGTGTTCTATGTCGCCATATTGTTTTTTTAAGGTAATTGTTTTTCTTTTTTTGTCTGCAGGCCGCCAACGTTCAGTCTCCGCAAGCAGGTCGCCGTGATCGACTTCTCGGCTCATATGGGCCGGACTATGCGCGGAACGACGACGGCATTATGAAGTGAGGACATACCGCTAACCTTTTTATAAATTGCCTTTCTGTCTGTCATCTTTCCTCTATTGCAAAGCGCCGGTATGGTCAGCAATGCACGAGGGATTGAGCTCGCCTATTACATCTCAAAATGCTGTTCATGTCATGTAACTAGCTGTGGTCCTTGGTTGTCTGGTTGTCTTCCAGACTGTCTCTCTGTTGTTTAATGTCGTACAATCAAAGGACATAATGGACGTTTTGATGCCCTACCATTATTACATTTACGCCAGGCATTATACCTCGCTTACATCGTTGTTTCAGAACAGTGCGGTGCTTCAAACGGGTGTCGGACTCCTGCATCGTGACGCCCATCAAGGTGCCAAAAACCTTTCTGCACGTTCGCCCGAGTCTGGCTAAGATCGTGGCGATGCGGAAACGGCGGGGCATCTGCGGCCCCATCGTTCACCAGGACGATCCCCGCCGGTCGAGTGGGCCGTACGGCCATCGGGCTACAGGCCCAGATGAGGCGAAGGAGACTCTCGACAGCAGCTGGGCAGAGCACTCCCGCTTCAACGACAGCGTCCAGTGAAGCTGGAAGCGGGGGGGTGGTTCGACCCGGTATGTGGTGATCAGGCACGTTGCCAGGATTTTTCTCAGGAGTGGGGTGGGGGCACGTCGGTGATAGAAACAAATTTCGCTCCTCAGGCATATGTTGGGGGGGGGGGGGTGGTCGTCAGAGAATCTCATTTTATCTAGTGTAAATATATTTTCCTCGGGGGGGGGGGGGGGGGGGGGCGCAGGGCCACGGTAGCCACCCCCTTGTCTACGTCCCTGGTGGTGATCAGCATTGCTTCGTGGTGCCATGCCAGTGTTGCTGGGTTGAAGCACCGGCTATGACACCTTTACAGTGTACAATTTATATAATATAATACTCATCCAGTACATCATTTGACCATAGAACTTGGTGGCTTGCAATGTGTTTACAGTACGCACATGAAGAGGGAAGAGCGTTTCAATTTACCTATACAATAACCACGTGTACAACATGCGGTAGCTTTTCGCGACGCCGGCACTGTCCAACACCTTACGGCGTTGTGCACCTGACAGACGGGTCGCACGGAACTTGGACGTGGCATGAGAACGAATTTATATATTCAGATATTGCATTCAATCACATAGTATATTGCACTGTACATCCTACCGCTGAGTGTTCTTCTTCTTCTTGTTCCTGGTTCACCACAGGGAATACTCTGTGCGGAAGTATGAACGTTACATTCACAGTATATCCGTACAAAAGGTATTAAATGCCAACAAAGTTGCTTGCGCTTCTAGTCGCACAGACTGCGCAGTCAAGAGCGAACGCACACAGCGCCGCCACCGGGCTATACATCAACTAAATCTACATAGGAGTTGCTCCGCGAGACAGGTCCACGATCCGCTGTCGCCACAGCCAGACTGGTTATTGATTCGACTCTCATTGCATCGATTAGAATCGTTCAATCAAAATCCCTGAATCAAAGAAGAATCGATTCACCACCGGATTGTTTTATTCATGAATCGTGATTGAATCAAAACTCGCATAGAAACAAGGCTGTTTAAATCAAAAAGGTTGTGCAATGCTATTTCAATGGTGAGTCAAACATGATTTGATCAAAAAAATGTTTTTATTCTTTGAATCGGAAAGAATCATTTCTCAAAATGTTTATCCATGAATCAAACGGTGACTGAATCATTTATATTCCAAAATGAGTCGTGATTGAAACCTTCCAAATACAGTGAATCAATAACCAGTCTGGCCACAGCATCAAATGCATCGCTGGCACGGCGCCAGCGACGTGCCGCCCGTAACATCCTCCACACAAGAAGAAGAGCGGTTGACTACTCTCGAACGAAACTTAAACTGCTGACAGTCACACACAAAGATGAATTCCTAACTTCCTTCTTTACATGTCGTCTCAAAACAAAAACTTCAACTAGGCCAGGCACAGGCACGTAGCCAGGATTTCGTCCAGGGGGGGGGGCGCCTCGAAAGAGCCCCTTCCCGAGCGTTGAAAGGGCCCCTTCCCAAGCGTTGAAAGGCCCCCCCCCCCAAAAAAAAAACTCATGAAAAGGCACGTTACAAGGCTGAAAAATGCAGTATGGCAGGTATGGCATGGGCCATATCAACGTTTAGGAGCTGGAGTTAGCAAACTGCCACATCAACTTGGGAACCAGCGACACGAATTTGGCATCAGCTATACCAACTTGCAATGGCGCGAAAATTTTGAGTTTTATTCCCTGTACAACTGTATTCTTACTGTTGAAAGGCCCAAGGTCCCTTCAGATCGTCTAGGGGCCCCTCTGACCTTTTCTACGCCCTTCCGACCTGTTCAGGGACTCATCTGGGATCCGCGAAGCGAAAAGACATGATGTGGAGTGGGTGATATATATATAATACAAAGAGGGCTTACTATACAGGAAAAAATAAAATCGGATCTTGCGGGTATATTGTAGCACCCTGACGAAGGTGTTACAATATACCCGAAAGCTCCGCTTTTAATATTTGTATTGTGGAGTAAGTCCTCTTTGTATTTAATCTTCATCTGGGATCTCTACGTCCTTTGACCCTTTCGGTCTCACCAGAGACTCCTCAGACCTTCCAAGAAGCCCCTCTTGTGTGTCAAGGGGCCCATTCGGCCTGTTCAGAGGTCCTTCCGACCTGGCCAGCGACTGCACTGGCTGCTTTGTCGCCCTGCCGACATGCTCAGGGGCAGGGGCGGCGGATTGCGGGGCGCAGGGTACCCAAAATCCCCCCTCAAATGAAAATCCTGGGGAGGGGAAGGGTCATGTTGCCCCCAGATTGAGCAAGCTAAAATCTGGGGGGGGGGCAAAACTACCCTTTGCCCCCCAGGATTTTCGACTGTGGGAAATTTTGGATACCTTGCCCCCGCAATCCGCCGCCCCTGCTCAGGGGCCCCTCCGACCTGCCCAGGGGCCCCTCCAGTCTGGCTAGGAACTCATCCGGCATGTTCAAGGGGCCTTCCGACCGGCCCAGAGACCCTTTCGATCTAGCCAGGGGCCCCTCTGACTTGCCCAGGAGCCCTTCCGATCAGCCCAGCGACTCTTCTGGTCGGCCTGCGCTGGCTGCTTTGTTGCCCTGCCGAAATGCTCAATGGGCCCTCCGACCTGCCCTGGAGCCCCTCCGTGCTGGCCAGGGGCCACTTCGGCATGTACAGGGGCTCTTCTTACCCGTCCAGGGGTCCTTTCGGTCTGGGCATGGGCCCCTCCGATCTGCGCGGGGGCCCTTTTAACTTTACAGGGGCCCTCTGGTCTCTCCAGGGGCCCTTTAACCTTCTAAGGGGCCCTTCAGACCTAGCAAGGGACTGCGATGGCTGCTTTGTCGCCTTGCGACATGCTCCGAGGGCCCTCCGACCTGCCCTGGGGCCCCTCCGTGCTGGCTAGGGGCTCATTCGGCATGTTCAGGGGCCCTTCTGACCCACCTAGGGACCCTTTCGGTCCGGTCAGGGCCCCTCTGAACTGCACAGGGGCCCTCTGGTCTGTCCAGGAGCCCTCCAACCTGCTCAGGGGCCCTTATGACCTGGCAAAGGACTGCGCTGGCCGCTTTGTCGCCCTGTCGACATGCTCAGGGGCCTCTCAACCTGCCCAGGGGCCCCTCTGTGCTGGCTATGGGCCCATTCGACGTGTTCAGGGGGCCCATTCGACGTGCTCAGGGGGGCCTCTGACCCGCTCAGTGGCCCTTTCGGTCTGGTCAGGGGGCCCTCTGACATGCACAGGACCACGCTTCGTGTAGTAAAGAGCCTATGATACCGCGCTTCGCGCGGTCTCATCGGCCCTTTTCGGCGCGCGCAGCGCGCCGAAAAGGAGCCTCCAGGGGGGGGGGGGCGGCCGCCCCCGCCGCCCTCCCCTTGGCTACGTGCCTGGCCAGGCACACAGCACATGAACACAACCAAATTACGCAAACTTCACGGCGAGTAGCGGGGGGGGGGGGGAGGGGGAGGGAGGGGGCAGGCTCGACTGCCTACCGCCACAGGAAACCTACACTGATTCGTCTGCGCTGTCATCACGCATCACATTAACGTCTAAGTTGTATTTGCAATCAATGAGAATGCAATGCGAGTTCCGAAAAAACAGACATTTCGACAAACATTTATAAATATTTAAATTCTAAAGATATTTAAGTCAAGCAATCACAATCTGCTTCATGCAAACCTGGTGCCGATTGTGATTGCTTGACTTAAATATCTTTATAATTTAAAATGTATAATTAGCACTGACGAAGACGCTCTGTTTGTCGAAACGTCTGTTTTTTATGAACTTTCATCGTCATTGATTGCGAATACAATGATCATGTCCGATACATTACCGTCTAAGTCAGCTACACTTGACACGGTGCTACAGGTTCAGCTCACACTGACTGGGTGCTCTATCTATATATCTATGTTAAATGTTAAATCAATGCTAAATGCCAGACTAGGACACCCTACAGCACGCCGTCTTGAAGTTCTCCGAACCCCCGGTACTGGCCCCTGGGGTCGAGCCACTTGCGTCGGATGGCCATGATTGGAGGTGGAGGTGGGGGATCCGTGCCTGCGGTGGTACCGGCCAAGCTGGCCTCCACCTCCCACGCGAGGGCCGGGTACCGCACCAATATGTCCTTGAGGACTGTGGAGGTGCGCTGCGTGGCCTCTAGCTGTGACACAAGGTCCTGATGACACAAACATAAAACATGCATAAATACTTATTCCATCTTCCCGTGAAGGGCTGCAGACAAGGATGGTGATACAATGTTCAAATGACAGTCTATAGGATTGCTGAAGTGTTGTCCATTTATTCATTAAAAAAATACATCTTACAGAATTGTATATTATTACTAAACCAATAAAGCTTGAACCTAAAGGGCCAAAATATTATATGGAAGTATTGATAGTGCATATGACAACCATGCATGACAACGTTTTACTGGATTGAAGACCATTCTTGCTTGCAAATGAAGAAACACATACATTCCATTGAATAACATGTTGCATGTGTTTTTCCCATTTGTGTGGTAGCATTGCAAACTTCACATACTTTGTGAATTGTGATAGCAACACATCTTGTCCATGAGCACATATAATGAGACTGCTCCAGGCTCCTGCATCCTGGGCTAGGCTCAAAATCACTGTGTGATCAAGAACAACAAATGCTGGCAGAAAAACAAAACAAAAACATTGCACACATCAGTCATAGTAACAATTACGAGCTGACATGCTAAGCTCGTTGATGAAGCGAAATGGTAAATCTTTGACAATAGAAATCATAATGAAACATAATAGATGAGTAACTAAAGTTTCTAACTACAAAAAGAGATAAAGAGCAACAAATAAATATGCTACATACTCACTCGCTCAGGCTCCTAGAATTGCTTTGGAGCTGGGGTGCAGAGTGGAAAATTCTGACTAAAAATAAGTATAAAGAGTGGAAAATTAAACCAAAAAGCATATGTACCAGGCTTTATCACCCA
This sequence comes from Chirona hameri, assembly GCA_036785665.1. Classification (NCBI taxonomy): domain Eukaryota; kingdom Metazoa; phylum Arthropoda; class Thecostraca; order Balanomorpha; family Balanidae; genus Chirona; species Chirona hameri. The sequence goes on from JAXIVJ010007152.1 coordinate 33,379, forward strand.
ATTACCTGCTCACCAAAATTAGTTATTATCTATGCCAATGCTTACCAGTCTTTCCATCCACAAGCTGTCCCTATAATTACATCCATAAATCAGTATCAGGTTTCCAATTATTTAATGCATTGTAAAATAAGGAGTGGAAAACTCACAGTAAAACTCAGGAAAAACAGTGGAAAAATAGTATCCATACTGTGTCATTTTCCACCCAAATTTCCCAATGCTAGGATGCTTCACTTGTGGGCGCTTCGCTCCCCTGCTTCTCTTCATGCAGCTTTTGGTTGTACCTAAAATGGATATGTAAGGTAGTCAGAAATATCAGGAATATCATATATCAGGAAACATTGATAATCAGTTGGACAAATTACCAAAATTTAAAGTGCAAATTTGCATGCAAGAAATAAGATTAAAATACATCCACACTAACATGTACCCAGGGGCGTAGGAACTATGTTCAAGTTGGGGGGGGGGGGGGGGGGCAGGAGGCATTCTGAAGTCGATTCTTTCCATGCAACGCCCATTGGCGTAATGTTAAAATCAAAAATGTTGGGGGGGGCGGCTGCCCCCCTGGCTCCTACGCCTATGCATGTACCTATGTTACATCCATGTAAGGATACATGTAAGGATATAATATTTTGTCACAGCTTTCTAGCAGTTGTTAATGTTGGGTTAGGGCTCCTTCTAGCAGACATTTCATGCTATCTCATTATTGATGATATCAACACACCAAAGCTCTGGTGCATGTATTGTATACACTCAGCTGTGATGGGTACACATTTAATGTAAACTGTGTAAGGGCCATTTTGGTGAAAGAACCATCAACCAGGTATGACAAGGAAGGATACATAGGTATAGCTGATTCTTGAGTACATTATTAGTATGCTTCACATGATAATAATAAAAAGGAAACCATGTACAGGCAGGCCTTGACAAGACTGCTACAGACTGATGAAGCAACCTCATCCTATCCACTCATACCGTAAGACTCACAAAACATTGCTTCACTTTAGGATAATTGATAACTGGTAACTGGTCCAGGCAGAGTTGAAGATACCAAATTTTGTTGTGTGGTATATGAGACATATAGTTATCCAGTATGTACCTACAAATGCGAATAAATAGTTCAGAGCAAACAGTTGTAGAGCATAAAACGTTTTATTTTGTTCTGTTTTATTTTGTATTGACATCTCCACTATCGTCTCTGGTAACGCGTCATATTTTGGTTACAAGTACGCCGTTATTGTATGCAATTGCTTCCATATCCAAGCTACCATATGCATGACGTCATACATTGTCATGAAGTTTTGTATGGCCATGAAGGGGAAAAGAGAAACATGTCCATTTCTCAACGGATATCCATCTATCGTCCAAACAAATGTCATATTCGTGATTTTCAGCTCAATACCGTGATTGGCATGTGGATTGGCAACGCCGTGATTTTCAGTATAGCCAATTTTAAAGACATTTTTCAAGGTGACCTATTCCCTTTAATGGTGTAACCCTGTTTACTACTCTATCAGACGTAATGGCATAGACCTGTTTACTACTCCTTCAGACTTAATGGCGGGGTTAGGTTAGGGTAGGTTAGTTTAGGTAACATACCTAAACTTAACTAACCTAACCTATTCCTGCTATTAAGTCTGATTGAGTAATAAACAGGGTCATGCTGACCATAAACCCACAGCATTTTAGATGTTACAGAACTTCTGTACAGTAATCATTTAATAAAAATGTTACAAATCGGTTGGCGAAACGTGAACCCATAGGGCCCATGTTGAAGGAAAATCTCTGTGCTACCTATTATTTTATCTACCGTTGATCTACTGTGGGTGATTGACGTGCAAGGTCACGTTATGGTGGTGACACCTTCGCGGCAGACCTTCAGTCTCAAATACAAGTCCTGAGCTCCGCCAGGAACGGAGTTTTAGTGAAAGCGAGATAGGGATTAGTGGAGCACTATATTTAATAATGGTAAATTATTTATTCTCCTGGCCGTTCATCAGCACATTTCCATATTTGGACCAAACTTGTCAATGATTCATATTTGTCATGAGTCGATTCACAGTGATTCACGGACCATAATGAATTATTCAATCATGATTCAATCACTCAACATTACCATAATGAATGATTCAATCATGATTCAATCACTCAACATTACCATAATGAATGATTCAATCATGATTCAATCACTCAACATTACCATAATGAATGATTAAATCATGATTCAATCACTCAACATTACCATAATGAATGATTCAATCTTGATTCAATCACTCAACATTAAAGGGAAGTGTCGACTCCTTTGTCTAACTCCTTTGATTTTGAATGTGCGACTCTCAGATTGTATGACCGTGATAGGGAGGCCATGCTCTCCTGTGTGCCACTTTTCATGCACATCAGAATAGTCTGCTGTTTGACCTTAAACATATGACCTGCTCTAAATCCTTTGATTTTGAATGTGCGATTCTAAGATTTCATGAGCGTGATAAAGAGGTTATGTTCTACCAGTGTGCTAATTTTCATGCAAATCGGAATAGTCCGCTGTTTGACCTTAAGCCTATCTGACCTGCTTTAACTCCTTTGATTTTAAATGTGCGACTCTAAGATTTTACCAGAATGATGACTAGGTCGTGATCTATCTGTGTACCAATTTTGAAGCCAATCCAAATAGTCCGCGAATGTTTTTCCGAATGTGAATGTGAATGTGAGCCAATTGGACACGCGTGTTGTTTATTTTGATTATACAATGATATTCATAATATTTATTATAATTGGAAATTCCAAGTTCCAAAAGCATTAATGACTTAACGTTTCACTTTTTTAAGCGAATAGAACATTTATTTTGATTTTGCATTATGTATTATTTTGTATAAAGCATGATGTGGAATAAAGCGGCGTCGATGCGACAGTGATATTTGGGACATGCAGAGGACGGAGGTCATGCAAATGTTTGTTTATGATTTAGTGTTTGATATGGTATAGCCTAGAAATTAGGAAAAGGTGGGTACCTTTTGATAATTTTTCGTGTGAAAATGGTGTGCGTGTACTGCGTGGTTTATGAACCAAAGTTTGAGTTAGTTACCTTTTCTAAGTATTTAGGTACCTACCCCTAACCCTACCAGTTCCAAGGTATTCACCTAGTTAGGGCTGATTGAACAGTGGCTTTGTGCCCACTGGAGTTGGACACAAAGCCTCACTTTCTTTACGCATAGATGAATTACAGGCTACAGCTCAGGACACAGCTCATATAATTGGCCATTAAGTGCCTGGTTTGTCCACAGGGCACAGATGAATGCTGGGCCGCTGGCATATTTTGTGGAAGTTTATGCTGTTCGACCAAAAAAGAATGATTCTTTGAGCAATGAATGATTCAATCAGCCTATTTTCTCTGTATGAATTATTCAATCAGTGACTCACAACAGGTTTGCGCATGAGGTGAATCGATTCATGAGTCATTCATTTGAAATAAGAATGATTCAATCAAAAGTAGTCGATTCACATTGAATCATTGACAAGTCTGATTTGGACGATCACTCAACCTTGAATTGACCAATCACTGTCAAGCTGGGCAAGATCGGGGCAGTCAGCTGACGTCAGTCGGGTAAACAATCGCCGGACGGTGGTGCATGAAGGCAAGATATTCGAAATATTAAAATTTTATGTAATTGTTGTGAATGAAACTATTTTTTACAACTTAAATGCACTAATTAGGAAATTATCTATCATCTGAAATGCTTATTATACATAAATATTACGTAAAGAAGGTGGTGACTTGTAAATGAACACCCCAATACCTATTAAAGTACCTTGTCCAATACCTTTAACAGTACTGTTTAACAGGCTATTAGGGTCTTGGAATACCTCACCTTGGCCTGGTGCTGGGACCTGGCAAACGAGATGCAAGCATCACAGAGGAACTTGCCAGTCTCCTTCTTAGGTTGGAGGTTCAAGACTGCCAGAACATACTTCGTCACGGCCGAGCTTTGAATACAACGCACATTATTTACCTTTTCTACTACACCAGCGGCAATACTGGCGCGGCGGGGGCAGGCACAGCGTTTACGCACCATTATCTTACTAGGACTACTTCAGCTATGGAATCTGCGGATGGATACTAGACAAAAATGCCTTGAAAATCACACAAAACGTGAGCACGCGGTAAAAACCACAGTTGCTACAAAGGCACTAGAAACGCGTAGCCCACAGTATTATCAACTGACGATCAACAACAATGGCGGCGCGAGCGGAAATTGTGCCGAAGGGCAGCGGCACGTACGGTTTAATTTGCGCGCTTAATGTTGAAATGTCTTTGAACGTGAGAAGGAATTTACACGATTTCCGCTATGGTTTCAGTCATGTGAATGGTCTAGTTTTATCGAAATTGAAATGAGGTTTTCAAAACTGGCTTTATATCACCATACCTAGGTCCAGTTATTGGATGAGCATGATTTGTTTTGTGCAATAGTGAAACAATTCCTTGATTTTTCATGCGTAATGAGTACCATGAGAAGGAATTTACACGATTTCCGCTATGGTTTCAGTCATGTGAATGGTCTAGTTTTATCCAAATTGAAATGAGGTTTTCAAAACTGGCCTTATATCACCATACCTAGGTCCAGTTATTGGATGAGCATGATTTGTTTTGTGCAATAGGGGAACAATTCCTTGATTTTGCATGCGTAATGAGTACCATGAGAAGGAATTTACACGATTTCCGCTATGGTTTCAGTCATGTGAATGGTCTAGTTTTATCGAAATTGAAATGAGGTTTTCAAAACTGGCCTTATATCACCATACCTAGGTCCAGTTATTGGATGAGCATGATTTTTTTGTGCAATAGTGGTTCAACCTGAACAATTCCTTGACCTGAACGCGAATTTATTCACTATAGTATATTGTGTTTTGATAAAAGAATGACATTTACTGCATCAGTGTGAAATTGTAAGCGTAATGATGTCCATGAAATTGTATACAGATATTGTAATTCATCAGCTTTCTGAGTTGTTTCTGACTTTGTAACCGGTGTATACTTTTATTTCAAAAAGCAGGTACTGACTCAAATATGTAAATGTTTTTGAATATGAAAGCTCAAAATAAAGCTTGTCACGAAGTTTCATGAAAATCTGTACAGTAATCATTTAATACAAATATTAAAAATCGGTTGGCGGAACGTGAACCCATAGGGCCTGTGTTGAAGGAAATTCTCTGCGCTACCTAGTATTTTATCTACCGTGGCCCACGCCCAAGCATGAATCAAGACGCGTTTCGTATTGATACTTACTATCCAGTTGTTCCGCAATCCATCCATATGGCAGTAATATTATGAGACATTTCTGGCGCTGGAGAGACGCTTGTTAAACTGCGTTTACCTCCGCTTTGCCATTCGCTCGGGGAGCGTCTTACGGTGTGGGAACGAGGCTGCGCTGCTTGAATTAATTCATGCTAACTTCTTGAAATTGTTAACGTTCATATTGACATATATACATACACAGTCAACTCCTCATAATAATGAATTAACCAAGACGCGTTTCGTATTGATACTTAGCTATCCAGTTGTTCCGCAATCCAGACACGTTGATACAGGGGCCCGGGAACGATTTTAAAGTTGGGGGGGGGGGGGGCGAAACCAAATATTTGGTTTTGGCATCTCACTCCTAATCTTGGTGCACCTTTTCGTTGTCAAATTTTCCTCATTGGAAAACCGGAAACACGGTTCGAAAGCTCATCAAAAATATTTTTGAAACTATTTCTACATTTTTTGGTTCAGGTCAATATTGAGGTCACCAGAGGTCATCAAAGGTCAGATTTACCAGTTTTAGGGCATCGCTCCAGGAACCCCCAAATATCTCGGGAACTATGATAGCTAGGAACAAACGAAAATAAATAATCGAAAGCTCTTGAAATATTCAATAATAACAAGTCATCGACTTTTATATCAGGATAATAGTTTGAGCTTCAGAGGTCATCAAATGTCAAAAGGGCTATTTTTTGGCAAAACGTTCGCAAATAACTGTTTACCTAATAAAGACACGGCAATAATTTTGATGACATCATGTTCGTCTCGTCAAAGCGTTTGGAATCACTTTCATTTGGACCAGTTTAGGTCAACTTAGAACTTTGACCTCAGGTCAAGGTCAAGTGGCGACCCAAGTAGGTCATGTTGCATATTGGGAAACGTGTCTCGACGAGACAAACACATTTATGCCGGTTTCACTTCATTGTATTCATTCTATCGAGAGTTATTGACACAAAAAGTGTTGGTGACCTCAGCTGACCTCGGCTGACCCTGTAGGGGTCACTGAACAAAAATTGAACCTGGATCATCAATAATAACATATGATAACATGATCCAGAATGAATTGGACTGATATGCGTATCCTCAGAATAGGAAAATGGTAATATTTCCCCATTAACTTATAATGGGAGGTCACGAAATTGATCCGACCGGCGAACTTAGGTCACCGATATTCAAAATCTTAGACATTCGAATTGTAGGTACCTTATGAAATTCTGTAAGTTTGAAACCGATCGGCCAAAAACTGTGGCTGTGGTACGATCGCAAACTTATTTGGAGGTGTGGTCACGTGACCTGACCTGAGATGACCCGTGGTCAAGAATTGCACTCAATGTGGATAATTGATGCCCGAACAGGTGTGCCAAAAACAGCGGCTGAAACGGTGGCGCTGTGCGCCGTGCGCCGTTTTTTTTTAAAAACGGCGGCGCTGTGCGCCGTGTGCCATTTTGGAAACTTTGGCGCTGTGCGCCGTGCGCCGTTTTTGAAACGGCAAAAACGGCGCGCCGCCGTTTTTTCGCTATCCTCGAAAAACTTTAGGGGGGGTAAACACCCTTGGGGGGGACGTCTAAATGGCACGACGCGGCACGACGCGGGTTAACATAAAAATTAAAAAAATATGGAAAAGTGGTGGTCATGCCACCCCCGTTTCCTTTGTAAACCCGCCTGTCGTCTGATAAAATACTCATACCTGACGCCTGACGTTTTTTCTTTTTTGAAGAATCCCACCAGTGTGGGCTGCACCGACCGCTTCATCGCCGTATCACGGTAACCTACGACATTTACGATAAATATTGCTTGCAATTGCCGCCCCGTCGGCAGACAGCGAGGACAGGTAGAGGACCGCACGCCAGTTTGATCACATCCGTAACGTTGACGTGTGATAAACTTATTTAAAAAAAATGCAGCAGATGTTTTTCGCCGTCCGTGCAGTAGCGGATCCAGAACGGGAGTTTGGGGGCGGGGGCAAAATTCCAAAAAAGTCTCACATAATTCTGAAAACTCATCGGATTTCGCTTGCTTATGCATTGATAGCTGATTTAAAGCAAACCTTCCCTGGTAAAAGTTCCTTAGATTGTCTTCTACATCAGGAAATGTGTCAATTTTGCGCCGATTTCAGGCGGTTGGGGGGGGGGGCAATTGCCCATTTTGCCCAACCGTAGATTCGCCACTGAATCAGTGAGTCATTTTAACGACGACGCACCAATCAGACAACTGCCCCCAAATGTACTGCTACTAAAGTTTTCCATTATATCTCATAGAACATTTAATGGAAAAAGGAAAAGGAAGGAAAAGAAAGGTGTACGATGCTACTATAAAGGCAAAGCTATATAATAATAATACTTATGACATGCTATAAAATAAAAGTAAAAATGAAAGTGACATATGGAGGCTTTCATATTTTATATAACTTTTTGTGAAGAAAATTGAAAGCTCATTTTTAGGAAAACTTCTGCTCGCCAAAGTTGGGGGCCGCCCCCCCCCCCCCCCCCCCCCCAGTCTAGATGTGTGTGTGGGTGGGCAAGCGCCCCCGCTGCCCCCTGTTCCCGGGCCCCTGAAGCCCTTTAATATTGGTACCAGACCGTGAGATGAGATGGCTTGGGAAGATGGTCCTGGCCTGTTTCCACTATTACCTCTTCGGTCCAGCAAATTGTGCACTGCTGGAGCAGCTTCCGGGTGCCGATCTCCTTGTCTTTGCGTTCGCGTCGCCTTTTTCGGAACTCGGCAAAGTAACTAAACATTGAGCCTGTTGAAGCTTAAAAGTGAATACTTTATTAAGAGAATGGGCCCTGGGGCCAGCAATAACCGCCTCTGCCAGACACTTAATGAAACTATTTTTACCATTTTCCAAATTTGTATAAGCAATTGCGAAACTTGTGTCATGCCGCGAAGCGGCGCGAAATTTTCCAGTTTTTGACACTAGATAGCTGGATTTTGACTGCACTGCAAAGGGAATTTGTACGATAAATTGTTAATTTTTCCTGATGATCAGAGCTTCATCAGAGCTCATTTTTAGGAAAACTTCTGCTCGCCAAAGTTGGGGGGGGGGGCAAGCGCCCCCGCTGCCCCCCCCCCCCCCCCCCCCCCCCCTGTTCCCGGGCCCCTGCGTTGATACGATTGCACATTTTCTGAAACATTCTAAAGCCCAGGCTACACTATGCGTATTGTCCAGGAAAGCACGCGCGTGTTCTCCGTGTTTGCAGAACTTCCTGACGTCCGGGATCTGGCCGATCACGGACATCGCGCAAGGAAAATGGATAAAGCACTGCATTTTTTTAATGGATAAACCACTGCATAAATATCTACCAGCTTCAACACAAGTAAGGCTAATGGAGCACAGGAAATATTTGCAATATCAGAAACCCAAAACAATAGTGTAACATAGTCATGAATGTGGAACTACACCCGGTTGGGAAGGTGCAATGAGTATTCAAGATAATATAGACGAGAAAACAAAAATTGCTCTTGAAACTGCAGTACTTGAAGTCAGAATTTATGAATCTGAAGACTGGAAGAATAACTTTATCTGAAATGTCTTCATTTTTTTGTCAATACATAAATTAGATGTCTAACATGTGATTGCTTCACCTCTTTAGGAGACTAATAGGTGAACCAATATCATGTGATGTGAATGAACTTTGAATGTATGTTTGTAGTGTCAATCAAGTCTTGTTTTGTATGTTCTATTTTTAATGACCTGACAGTGGCGGATCCAGGATTTTCTAAGGCAGGGGGCTTCAGGCCCGAGGGCGGCATATTTCCTCGGTAACAGGGGCGGCATGGTCCAAAGGGGCGGCAATCCAATACGTCAATTAAACGGGTCAAATATGCCTCTTCCTTAACCCGCGCCCCCGGGGGGTAGAATCTGCCCCTCCCGGATTTTCTCAGTATCTTGAAAACTATGATAGATATTGACGTGAAACGTTCCGTACCTTATGTTGCATCCATTTTACGTCTTCTCTCAACATGTCAGTTGGGCAAACTACAGAGGCGATACAAAATAGATCAATCAATTTTTAGATTTTGTTATGCCCATATTTGGGCATACATGCAGTATCAAACTGTGAGGCCTGTCATTAGGACAATTCGGAGCAACATACGCATACTCGGAGGTTAAAAGGTGTCGGAGAACATGTTGTCCATCAATATATCGGAATAATAAATTAGACCATATTCGGTAATTCCCCTTATGCCACGTAAATGACGATCTAAATATTGATTCCGCGACGCAACGACCACAGTGTGAAATACATTTTTAGATCGGTAGTCAGCCGGCTAATCCAATTTTAGATCATGAAGTCAGGTGGCGAATCAAAATTAAATCGCTGAGGCTGCTGCGAGTGCCGAAATTGAGATCGCCGACCCTTACTTTGGCCATATCTGCCAAAGTAGGGATCTGAGCATACAAGTACAAGACAATATGATGGCGCGATTCGTGCAGTTTCAACCGAAAACAATCCAGGGGTGATGGGCATTTTTTTAGGGGTGATAGGGTGTTTGAAGGTGTGAATGTCAGGAAAACAATACATTTTTAGATCGGATCTCCTTATAAGGGCATGCTCCGCCCATTTTGATGACGTCACGACCTAATTTTTGATCGATCCATTTTTAGATCGCCTCCCCGTAGTTTGCCCAACTGATGTCATTTAAATTAGTGAAGTAGTTAAGGAGATAATAACGTTTAAGTGACGTCAGGTCATGCCATTTTTGGTGGAAAAACGATAAATGTTTGAAAAACCGTAGACAATCGAGTTGTAAAGCAAATTGCAAAAAAAAAATGAAAGAAAATGTCATTTTCTTCAAAAACGCACGATGTTTTCCGAGGGCGGCATGATGCCTTCCGAGGGCGGCATGATGCCTTCCGAGGGCGGCATGATGCCTTCCGAGGGTGGCATGATGCCTTCCGAGGGTGGCATGATGCATTCCGAGGGCGTCATGATGCCTTCGGAGGGCGGCGATGTACCTTCTGAGGGCGGCATAATGCGTTGTGAGGGCGGCAAGCTGTCTTCTGAGGGTGCCAGGGTGTCTTTCAACAGTGCTACGACTATGTCGGTAGACACAAGGGCGCCCTGGCGGCCTCCCGAGAATGCTACAGCGCCTTCGGCGCCGGCAAATCCTTTGCAAGAACGTCGTCGCGGCGCCGCGGTGCCCGAGGGCGCCGTTTTCTAAGGCAGGGGGCTTCAGCCCCTACGCCCCCCCCCCCCCCTGGATCCGCTACTGAATGACCAACATAAGAAGTATCAATATGAAGCGTGTCTTGGTCAATAAATTAATAGGATGAGTTGACTGTTTATTCTTGGAACACTTTGGTGGCTAAATAGTGTCTATGAAGAGAGAAAAAACAACATTAATACTTTTTTCTGATATTGTACCTATTATTGTATCAAGTATGATACGTGATATTAGCTTGAGCGCATCCTTGTGTGGATAGGATAACCATTCTAAAATATATTTGAGGGTTTAAGCTATCCTTAGTTTGTTTTAATAAAATTCCTGTATAGAAGGAGATTATCAGTTAACGTATTATCCTGGTTACAATTAATGTGTGATAGGACTACCATTTACTGCCAAGTGCCACTCCGGCACTTACATTCTGACACCAACACCTATCCACATTCATCAACCATTTTGAGCATCTGTGATTTGAGCCATTGTGATTTTCATATTTCTTACAAACATGTACTAGCTGCTACTCAAAGCATTACTGATGTGATATTCTCCATTCTGATCTTTCCACTCCACGTTTGTGCATGTTTGGTGCTTATTAGTATTGGTAAACATCTACTATGGACATTTGTGATTTGAGCCATTGTGATTTTTTTGTGAAGGAGTGGTTCACCGGCGCCGGACAGCCGTCTCCCGTCCCGCAGCGGCAGCCTGTCCCAGCCCACCGGGGCGCCGGTGAACGGCCGTGTGACCCGCCCGCGGTCACCAGCCCGGCCCGGAGCCGCTGCTGCTGCTGACCCCGCACAGGGCCGCCCTCGGAGCCGGCTGGGTGGGAGAAAACCAGTCCAGCCTCGCCGCAAGAGAGGTGAGCGAGACTGGCGCTGACACAGCGACAACACAGCCAACTGCCTGCTGATGGGACAGCTCAACGTCCAGTCACCAAAACCCAATATTTTCGACTTACGGACCGACTTAACCGATTACCAGTTCGATGTATTGTCTCTATGTGAAACCTGGCTGACACCTAGTGTACCAAATAGGCTTCTCAACCTTGATGGCTATCGGCTGTACAGGTGTGACCGATCCGAAACCCGCGGGCTAGCCAAAGGACACGGCGGTATTGCCCTGCTCATTCGAGATACGTATCGCGTTGAGGTATTGCAAACCCCTGTGACCGGTATGCGTAACTCGAACCTCGAGGTGCTTTGGACTAAAGTGCATGTCGGAAAATGTCGTGGAATGCTTTTTGCGTCAGTGTACCGAAGCCAACCAATACTTCAGCCCAGGTTACCGCAGATGTAGATGACTTAAGAGTATCAGGTGCAGCACATGCTAGCGAACTATGCAGGACCTACGCTGGTAATCGCTGGAGATCTGAACTGCTGCTTGCTCAAGTGCACAGTTGACTCTCCCGGGCAGCGACTCCGACGTCTTCTGACGACATACGGCATGGCTGTCGGCAACACGCACTATCCGACCTACCGACCGGCTGGGACACTGCTGGACATAGTGGCAACCAGCCGTCCCGGCCAAATGCTACGCGCTGGTGTGACTCGCTGTCACTACGGCAGCCCGCACGACTACACTCGTGTCGTATTGCGGTGCACCGGCAGGACCAGACTGACCGGCCCGGTCGTCCAGCGCCGCTGTCTGAGACGGATCGGCACCGAGAGCTTCAACCTGCTACTCTACGGTACCGACTGGAGCCCGGTGTTCCGTACACCTCAGACGGCAGACAAGTGGGAACCGTTTCGGCACAACTTTCTCGGACAGCTCGACACTGTAGCACCCGTGACCAGGGTACGGCAGCGTGTGCCTGGAAGCCTGTCAGTCTCGGCGCCGACGAAGGACCTGCTGGCTCGCCGGAGACTGACCCTGCGACCTGGCGGCGACCGCGAGAACTACAAGGAGCTCAACCACCAGTGCCGCGCAGCTGTTCGGAGAGACCAAGAGGCCCACTTACAGCGAGAGCTGACCAAGGCGGGACCGAGTAAAGTCTGGCGGGTACTTCGGCAAATTGTCGCCGGCAAGAAAGAGGTGGCGGTACCCAGTGCTACTCCAGACGCCCTGAACAACTACTACGTTAACATCGAACTGACCACAGCTGCCAGCGTCCCAAAACCTGCAGTGCCGGTGCTTTTATTTCTTTTTAGAGGGGGGGGGGGTGTGGGGAGGGGAGTGATTCTCGCCCACCCCGTAGTCCAGCCTATAGCTATATGCCGCCGCGGGTGGGGAGGAGAACCACTCCCCTCCGGGGCGGGGAACCGAATGACTTGCGCCAGTAGCCAGACTCGAACCCGGAATGCCGGTGCCGATCAGACTGCCGCGTGTCACCACAAGCGGGTTCAGACCGGAGCCGGTCGACATCGAGACGCTGTTCCACCTCCTGCTACACATGAAGCCGTCCAACTCGGCTGGCATCGACGGAGTCAGTGTAAACATGCTCCAGAAGTTCTTTTGGGGCATGGGACACGTACTCCAGGACATCATCAACTCGAGTCTGATGTCAAACAGCGTGCCGGAAACCTGGAAACACGCACTGGTAACACCGATTCCCAAAGGAAAAGGGCCTTCTGAGCCAGCCAACACACGCCCGATCTCCATCCTGCCTGCTGTGACGAAGGTCATTGAGCGTGTGGTTCAGCGCCAACTAGTGCAGTACCTGGAAGTAAATCACCTTCTGTCCAGCACCCAGTACGGCTACCGAAGCGAACATAGCACTGAAACTGCACTCAGTGTTATATCTGATCATGTGCTGAGAGCGATGGACGCTGGAGAGGTATCTGTGTTGGTGCTGTTGGACTTGTCCAAATGTTTTGACGTGGTACCGCACCAGCGACTTTTGGACAAGCTCGCGCTGTACGGGGTGGAGACGGAGTGGTTCGCAAACTACCTCAGCGGCCACACGCAGCAGGTGCAGATGTCCAGCAGTGGTGGAGGTGAATACCTGCGATCCAGTGTGCAATCGAACACAATCGGCGTGTTCCAGGTTGGATCCCTCAGCTGTATTTTGTTCTCAGTGTTTTCAAACGAGATGAGCCTACATTTGCCAGAAAATGTCCATGTTGTCCAGTTCTCGGATGACACGCAGCTACTCGTTAGTGGTAAAAAGTGCGACATGTCAAAGACAATCAATCGCATCGAACGTGCTGTCGAGTGCCTGTACAAATGGTTTTGTACCAACTGTATGAAACTAAATGTGACGAAAACGCAGGTGCTTGTACTTGGCACCCCTGCTTTGATCCGAGGCCTGCCACCTGTCGCACTGAATGTCATTGGGACCGTCATTCCCGATTTGAGAATTGTCACGAACTTGGGCGTCATCATGGAAAGTCATTTAAACTTCAAGGCTCACGTATTACTGCGATTATCACTTATTACTTTCGCATTACTGCGAAATGTACTGCAGCATCCTCATTGGACTGATGCATACCAAGCATATCATACCGAAAAACTCTGCCAATTATTGTTCAAGCACTTGTAAACTCAGTCATCAGGTATTGCATATCAGTATACAGTACTTGCAGCGACACACAACTTCACAGAGTGCAGAAACTCCTAAATTTCGGTGCCCGTGTCATCAGTGGCCGTCGCAAATATGGTCATATTCACGACGTGCTCCGTGATTTGCAATGGCTCGATGCTGCAAGTCTTGTCAGGTATCACCAGCTGTGTATGGTACACACAACCACCACCACGGGCAGACCGGAAGACATTGTCAGCACTATCGGCAACACTGCGCAGCACCGGTACCAGACGCGTGCTGTCGGCCACCGTGTGTTACCGAGAATACGCACGGAGGCAGGCCGCCGACGGTTATGTTACGGCGCCGTGCGCGACTACGACCGTCTCCCGTTCGACATCAACAAGCGAAACTTCAGGTTTCAACTAAGGAGATATCTCCTCAGAAACCAGTATAGTGATGCGTAGGCCGTGTTCTGTGTCGGCTGTTGAGTGCTGCTGTTGAACCTCGCCCTGAGTCTTACCTCCCTGACGTATGACAACGAAAACCCATGTTTTATGGATTTGTCATGAATAAAGAATCTGAATCTGAATCTTTGTATGCTATCATATGCTAATGCAGGCACGTAGCCAAGGGAGGGCGGTCTGGGCGGCTGGCTTCCACTTCCAGCCCGCAACGCTGCCTGAACTGTCCCGCTGCATTGGGCGCATGAGCGGGTCACGAGCGGTGGGTCTAGACGGTGTTCCTCTTTTAGCTGTACGACAATGTTTCCCTGTGATCGGACCTCATCTCTTACATCTTGTTAACCTATCCCTTAGGACCCAAGTCTTTCCAGACAGTTGGAAGGTGGCATGCGTCGTGCCAATTCCCAAGTCAGGCGACCCCACGATACCTTCCAACAACAGGCCGAGATCACTGTTGAGTGTGCTCTCAAAGATTTTAGAGAAGGTTGTGTGCAGCCAACTCACGCATTACCTGACATCAAACTGTCTGCTGAGCCCATCGCAGTTTGCCTACAGATCTCGCCACTGTACGGAGGACGCCGTGCTCGCCGCTGCCGAACGCCTGGTCAACAACACCGACAACGGCCGCATATCGTCGTTAACGACGGCAGATTTGTCGAAGGCGTTCGACAGCGTCGACCACGACGTCCTCCTCACCAAGCTCTCGTGGTATGGCGCGCTGGACGTGGCCTGGTTCAGGAGCTACCTGAGCAACCGGCGGCAGGTGGTTCGGGGCGGACGCGTGTACCTGCCGATGGCGTGCGGTGTGCCCCAGGGCTCGATCATCGGTCCGATCCTGTTCATTCTGTTCACAAACGATCTCTCTGGCCATCTGACGCATGGCAACCTCATCTCCTACGCTGACGACACCATGCATCTTGACTGCGCGATCCCTGACAGGCCGGGTCTTACCGATCTCAAATTGCGTCTGGAGCTCACTATCTGCGAGCTTCAGTCCTGGTTCTGTGCCAACTCTTTGAAAATGAACGAAAAGAAAGCCGACTTCATCCTGTTTGGCTCAAAGCAAAATTTAAATAAATGCGCTGACTTTCACTTCAGCATCAATGGGTCTGAAGTGGCTGCCTCTACCAGTACCAAAGTTCTCAGTGTCGTCTTGGACCCCTGCCTGTCATGGGACGCTCATGTCTCGCATGTCGTTAACAAATGTAACGGAATTATCATCTCCTTGTACCGGATTCGGCATTATTTCACCAAAGAAGTGCTCAAAATTGTGATTCAGGCCTACGTGTTTCCTCACATCACCTACTGTCTCTGCGTGTGGGGTGGGGCGGCCAAGGGCCAGCTTCACAAAATCCAAAAGCTCATCAACTTTGCGGCCAGAATTGTCACAGGATCCAAAAAGCATCAGCCTATCACCCCGGCTCTAAATTATCTAGGATGGTCGAGGATCGAGACCCTGGTGTCGCACCGCGACGCCATCAAAGTGTATAAGATACTGCGCGTGGAGGGCATGCCGACCGAGCTGCGAGCTCTGTTTGTGCCCCGCTCTGCCGTGTCGGACCGCCGCACTCGCGCCACAGATCAGGGCAGCCTCCACCTACCTAAGTGCAGGCTAGCCGCAACCCAGAAGGCTTTCTCATATCGTGCCTCTGCGGCCTGGAATAGCCTGTCATCGTCCGCCCGTGCCGTGCAGACCATGGGCGCTTTTAAGTCCACATTACCGACTTAGCTGACTCAGTAGTATCATTGTAGTATCAGCATTATCATTGTAGTATCAGCATTATCATTGTAGTATCAGCAGTATCATTGTAGATGGCGTAGTATCATTGGTAGTATCAGTAGTATCATTGTAGATGTCGTCACAATTTGTGTCCGTCTTACCTTTTGCAACTTGTTGCTTATAGGTACTACTGTCTTTATTAGCGTTTAGGTCTTTTCTAACATAAATTACTGCTGCGTGTGTGGAAGTGTGTGACTGCACTGCATCGTAGGTATAATAGGCTTGTAATCGACGTGAAACCAGAAAAGCCACATCGTGGATGGTTTTGAATATACTGATATTCCGATTTAATTGCCAGTTTTGTGTTATTGTTTGTTAGTTTTTGGGGGAAAATTATTATTTTGCATGATAATATAAAGCATAGTGTTATATACAGCCACAGACAAATTATACAATACTCCTAATGTTGAAAACAAATGAATCGATTTTCAGAAATTGAGGGTCGCAACCACTATCTATGCCGCCGTTGATGTGCATCGATGAGCTTCCGATTTTATTGCCACTTTTTCCAATCGCTGTTAGTTTTAGAAGATCGCCGGGCATATAATCACAACAAGCAGAACGCACAATATATTTTCCACTCCATTGCGTAAAAAAAACAATACGGGAAAAGCCCGCAGTTTGATGAGGACCAAAAGTACTTGCAAGTACCGGTCGTTAAAAGTGCGGAACGCTTATCAACTTTAACTTGAAATATCTTTCGGTAGGAAAGTTTGTGGTTCAGCGGACCGCAGGTGCCTCCGGCGTGCAGCGCACGTGCGCTACAGCAGCAGTGTCTGTTTTCTCAATACGGGAGCCGGCGGCCGGCAGTCGGAAGCTGAGCGGGGCGGACGGCGGTATGTGCAGCGTGAGGCCCGAGCCACTCTACTGTTTTTGATATCAATACAGTCTTTAAACGTCGCAAGCACAAGCTATTTCGGCCTTAATGGAGACCGTTGCGAGCCCTGGAGCAGTGGAGGCTGTCGTGAGCCCTGGAGCAGTGGAGGCTGTCGTGAGCCCTGGAGCAGTGGAGGCTGTCGTGAGCCCTGGAGCAGTGGAGGCTGTCGTGAGCCCTGGAGCAGTGGAGGCTGTCGTGAGCCCTGGAGCAGTGGAGGCTGTCGTGAGCCCTGGAGCAGTGGAGGCTGTCGTGAGCCCTGGAGCAGTGGAGGCTGTCGTGAGCCCTGGAGCAGTGGAGGCCGCCGCCAGCCCTGGAGCAATGGAGGCGATCGCCAGTCCTGGAGTGGTAATGGCCGCCGCACAGCGTCCCGCTTTTGACGCTCGGCTGATTGCCGAATACGACGGGTCGGCAGACGTCGTTGAGTGGTTTGAGCGGGCCAAGATGCTGTGTGCGCTCCGTGGTGTCGCCGCAGAGACGGTGCTTCCGCTGCGCCTTACTGGCGGCGCATTTGCAGTGTGGTCGCAGATGCCGGTCGCCAGTCGCAGCTCTCTGGAGGCCACGCGCGACGCGCTGTACGACGCGTTCGCCCTAGACCAGCACGCGGCGTACGAGGCCTTCACTAGCCGCCACCTCAGGGTGGGCGAGTCCGCCGATGTATTCTTGGCCGACCTTCGGCGTCTCGCAGTGCTATTTGGCGGTATCCCGGAGCGAGCACTCGTCTGCGCGTTCATCGCTGGGCTGCCGGAGTCGGTGCGACAGACCATCCGTGCTGGGTCCAGAGCCGAGAGACTGGACTTGGCCAGCGTCCTGTCACGCGCCCGCGCCGTGCTCAGTGACGAGCGTGTTACGGCAGTGGCCGCGGGGAGGCGAGCCCAGGCGCCACCGCGTGACGGGGCGCATCGCGGCCAGCCGCCACCGAGTCATCCGTCACGAGACCAGCCGACACGGGGATCACGGTGGCCACGACGCTGCTGGAACTGTGGAGAGCTGGGCCACATCTCCGTCTCCTGTCCCCAGCAGTCGGGAAACGGTGCAGGAGATGGCGTGCCAGCGCCGGCGTCGTCTCCGGTGCAGCACTGAGCGGCGCCCTGCCCGTGGTCGAACTGCGAGTGGACGGTCGGCAGTGTCGCGCGCTAGTGGACACCGGCTGCACGGACACGATTGTGTACGCGCCATGTTGTGAGCGCTGGCGCCAGCGGCAGATCGTGGTGACCACGATCAGTGGAGAACCGTTCCGGTGCAGCGGTGTCGGCAGCGTCAGTGTGGAGACGCCGGCCGGCCGGCGGGCCACACTTGATGTGCTGGTGGTGGATGAGCGGCCGATGGGGGTCGAGATGGTACTCGGCATTTCCGGCATCTCCACCCTGGGAGGCGTCAGCGTGCAGTCACCGACTGATGTACGCTTCTGTGGTGCTGCGGTGTGCCCGCCGCTCGAGGTGGATGCGGCTGACTTTAGAGCGCGGTTTGACGCGGCGGAACGAGCATGGACAGTGGCGTGGAAGTGGGCGGACGGTGGGGGGCCCGAGTGTCTCGGCAACAGGGTCGAGCAGTACGCCGTGCCGCCAGCCGCGCGTCAAGAGTTTGACGAGGAGCTGGACGAGTGGATCGCCAGCGGTTGGCTGGTGCCCTACGACGAGGCGCAGCACGGGCCGCCACGCGGACTGGTGCCGTTGATGACGGTGCAGCAGAGAAACAAGGCCAAAGTGAGACCAGTGCTCGACTATCGTGAGCTCAACAGCCACGTCACTGCTCACACCGCGAACTCCGACGTGTGCGCAGACCAGTTGCGCAAGTGGCGGAAGCACGGATCGCGCGTCGCCGTCGTAGATCTGAAGAAGGCCTACCTTCAGCTACGTGTGGAGCAGCAGCTGTGGCCTTTTCAGACAGTGGTGGTGCGCGGTCAGCGTTACTGTCTGACCAGGCTGGGATTCGGGCTGAACGTGGCTCCGCTGGTTATGAAGGCGGTCGTCCGTGCTGTGTTGTCACAGGACCCAGCGATAGAGCGGGCGGTGCTGGCGTATGTGGACGACTTGCTTGTCAACGAGGATGTCGCCAGTGCCGAGAGTGTAGTGCAACACTTCGCCAAGTACGGTCTGGCGTGCAAGCCGCCGGAGCGAGCGGCCAGCGGAGCCCGGCTCCTGGGCCTGCGAGTCCAGGCAGATGACGGAGAGTTGCGGTGGGTGCGGGACAACGCTGTGGACGCGCCGCCAGAGCGTGTGACTCGCCGAACCGTGTTCGCGTGGTGTGGGCGACTGGTGGCCCATTTGCCCGTGTGCGGATGGCTCCGGCCCGCGGTGGCATGGATCAAGCGGCGCGTGAACGAGCTGACGCAGGGTTGGGATGACGTCACCGAGGAGGCGGCGCTGCGTGCGCAGATGGACAGCGTTGCGAGTCGCCTAGTCAGTGACGATCCAGCTCGAGGCGTATGGTGCGTGGAGGGCGATGGTGTAGTCGTCTGGACTGACGCGAGCTCGCTGGCCACGGGGGTTGTCCTGGAGACGTCAGGCGGTGACGTCATCGAGGATGCGTGCTGGCTCAGGCGCGATGAGGCCATGCATATCAACATGGCCGAGCTGGATGCGGCCATCCGAGGTGTAAGCCTGGCCGTCGCCTGGGGTGCGCGGACAATTGACCTCCGCACGGACTCGGTGACGGTGTCCCGCTGGATTGATGACGCGATCAGTGGTCGCGCGCGCCTCCGTACCAAGGCGCACGGCGAGCTGTTAATCCGGCGTCGCGTCGAGATCATCCGTCAGCTGGTCAGCGAGCTGCAGCTCAACTTGTCTGTGGCGCTCGTGCGATCGGCGGAGAACCGCTCCGACGCGCTGACGCGCGTGCCCAAGGAGTGGCTTCGCGATAAGCCGCCGGCTGTGAGCGCGGCCGCCGCCTGTGAGCTGCCAGCTGTGAGTGTAGCCGCCCTCGGTGTGCCGCCAACTGTGAGTGCGGCCGCCGTCTGTGAGCCGCCAGCTGTGAGTGCAGCCGCCGCCTGTGAGCTGCCAGCTGTGAGTGCAGCCGCCATCGGTGTGCCGCCAACTGTGAGTGCGGCCGCCGCCTGTGAGCTGCCAGCTGTGAGTGCAGCCGCCATCGGTGTGCCGCCAACTGTGAGTGCGGCCGCCGTCTGTGAGCCGCCAGCTGTGAGTGCAGCCGCCGTCGGTGCGGAGAGCATTGCCGAAGTACACAAGCGAGCCGGTCACCCGGGTGTTCGAAGGACGCTGTACTTTGCTCGCCGGTGTATCGGTCATGTGACCCGAGCGCAAGTGCGCGCTGTGGTGGCGAATTGCGATGTGTGCCGAGCGATCGACCCGGCCCCAGTCAAGTGGCGGCACGGGTCACTAGCGGTGCCACAAACATGGTGGAGACTAGCCATTGACGTTACACACCACGAGGGTCAGTCGTACCTCAGCGTGATTGACTGTGGACCGTCGCGGTTCGCTGTGTGGCGGTCACTGCGTCGACAGGATAGCTCGAGCATCGTCCAGCGGCTTGAGGAAATATTTTATGAGCGGGGGGCCCCGGTGGAGCTCCTATGTGACAACGATCCGGTCTTCCGCGGCCGACCGTTCGCCGTCCTCACCGCTCGCTGGGGGGTGACGGTGAGGTTCCGGGCGGCGCATGCGCCGAGCGGAAACGGAGTGATCGAGCGGAGTCACCGAACGGTGAAAGTTATCGCCGCTCGGAAACGGTGTGCCATCGCCGAGGCAGTGCACTTATATAATGTGACGCCGCGCGATGGCGAAGGGGCCGGCAGCGCACCGTTCTGCGGAGTGCATCGCTATGAGCCACGTGACTGTGTGCGGCTGGCAGCCGCTCCATCTGGGACGGTGGAGTGCGCCGAGGCCGGGGCGATGGAGCTCACTGCGGCGGAGCTGGGCGTGCACGCAGTCGGTGACGCGGTGTGGGTGAGGCGCCGCGGGACGCGGTGTACGGAGCCGTCTGGGCGGGGTACCGTCACGGCCGTGGTCTCCCCGCAGGTCGTGGAAGTGGACGGCATGCCGCGCCACGTTAGGGACCTGCGACGCAGGAACAGTGAGCAGCCACCTCAGAGTCCTGCACCTGACGATGACAGTGATGACCCGCTGTACGTGATGGAGTCTGTTCCTGTGCCCCATCCGACTGCTGATCAGTCGGACTTGTGTGATGCGCCACAGTGCGACAGCACGGTGTCAGATTCCCCCGCCGTGGCTCCTCGTCGGAGTCAGCGCCGCCGCCGGCCTCCGCGGCGAGATTGTTGTGTAGGGTGCGAGTGATCCTCATGATCAGGGGGAGGTGTGGTTCAGCGGACCGCAGGTGCCTCCGGCGTGCAGCGCACGTGCGCTACAGCAGCAGTGTCTGTTTTCTCAATACGGGAGCCGGCGGCCGGCAGTCGGAAGCTGAGCGGGGCGGACGGCGGTATGTGCAGCGTGAGGCCCGAGCCACTCTACTGTTTTTGATATCAATACAGTCTTTAAACGTCGCAAGCACAAAGTTTTCATGCAAAATGTGATGAATTTACAATATATTTTGGTCTCGTCTGGCGATTTTAAGTGCTAACTCCATTTTTGTGGAAAAAGGTCATTACTTCCCTTTAAGAACTAGTTTCTGCCTAGTGTGATAATGGCCAAGAGCTTTGCATAATGTTGATACTGGGCTGCAGGTTTCTAATTTGGATTGATTATTTTATTTTAACCTTCGCGCAGTCCTTACCTCTGTCAAGTATTTCGATGCGAAAGAAGTGGTTAATCTCAACGTTAGACATGTCTGAATGATAATGCTCGCCAAGAGGCGTATACGCAAGCGAGCGTCACTCAGATGTTGGTTGTATCTATACCGGGCAGGACGGGTGCACTCACCTACGTCACATTCATTACGTTGGTTGGCTTCGCATGTCTTACACGTTATTTTGTAAATTACGTGCTTAGTGTTACATTTACCGTCAAGTCCGTTCTCGCAGGTATGACACTTTTTGTTGCCGGAAGGACATTGACGATTTACTAGGGCTGAATATATAAGTGTTTTTTTTTAAGGGAGTTATCGTTAATCCAAACAGGTTTGATAGGGACTTTTGAGCCACGGAGGATGCCATTAACATGGACGAACGATGGTCTCACTGACGTATGGTAAACGCATATATAACTGGGATGTTCTTTTGGTGCTGTTTTTGGATTTGGAACTTTTACCGCGGGCTTTGTGTTTGTTTTTATAGAACGTTTTATTATGTCTACCGGATAATCTTTATCATGGCGCGTTGAATTTCTGAGTTGAGTACTGCTCTTTTGGTGCTCATGGGGTGTGCTGATGTGTAATGTAGTACGATTGGTGCGGTCATGGGTTTAAAGTAGAGTTCTGTTGTGTATGTACCATGGGTAGAGTTCTGTTGTATATGTACCTGATGGGTAGAGTTCTGTTGTATATGTACCATGGGTAGAGTTCTGTTGTATATGTACCTGATGGGAGTACAGTGATCAACGTGTCTAAAAATGCCAGCTTAGTAGCGCTTTGGTTCTCCATGGCAACCAGGCGTGAGCCAATGAAAAGCCAGAACGTATTCCCTTTCTGGCTTTTGATTGGCTGACGCCTGGTTGCCATGGAGAACGAAAGCGCTACTAGCGGGTGTCCGAGCAGCGCTCAGTTTGATCGGAAATGTCACAGAGGCTCCACAAATGCCGCACTCGATGTTAACAATGGTAGGGAAGGACGAATTTGTCAATGACCTTCATGATGTACACAAGGTACTTGTTTTGTATTTCTTCCAAACTTACAACTTTGAATTTGGGAATAATTTTATTTAATTCTTAAATTTAAATAAAATAATTTTAAAAATATAACGGGAGCCTAAGAAATTGTTGCTAACAAAATCAAAAGGTCATTATTTCCCTTTAACTAGTAATTTGTAAATTTTATGGGCTGAAAGAAGGAAATTGTGGAGGAAAAAAAATATGTATAAACGGACAAAATGGTTCCATAATTGTAATAATTGTAATCGTTTTATAATAAGAATGTTATATAATAATTATACACTATATATACATATATATAGTATTGAACATTCAGTTTCAACTTGAGCATTCGGCCGTTCGCCCCCCCCCCCCCCAACCGATTTAATAAAGTGTCTTTGAAATGTCTTTGAAACTGGTTTTTTAACCAGCCTCATAAACGTTCCCATGTGTTACGCACGCTATATCGATGGCATTCTAGGAGTGTGGACTCATGGCATTGACCGCCTTAATTACTTCTTCAACCTCATGAACAGTCACAACGCATCCATAAGTCTCACCATGGAGCATACAGGATCCACAGATAACGCGTCTCATCACACAACCAGTATTCAGAACAATTACACAACACTCAACACTACCCTTGCTACATGCCACTTTCACTCCGCCAACACTGAACATTACAATCACCTATTCACTAAGTATGAGCTACATCTTGCGCATCAGCAAATGTGGCAACACTTCTGTCGGCCCGGACCAGCTAGCATACGAATTTGTCAAAAAACTTACTGAGTCTGGGCTGGTTAACCTTCGCCCCGGCCTAAATCAGCTATGGGAGGACGGAACTTGTCCTGCCACCTGGCGCTCTAGTACACTCATCCCAATCTTAAAACCCCGCAAACCACCCTCTGATCCCGCCAGCTACCGCCCTATCGCTCTTTCAAGCTGTGCATGCACAATTTTCGAACGAATGGTCAATGAACGACTCCGGGTGTATTTAGAAACTAATAAATCCTTATCACCCCATCAAAACGGCTTTCGCTCCTGGACGCTCTACAGCGGACAATCTTGTTTCCTTAATCGATTTTTTTGGGGGGGATGGGGATGGGAGTTGTTATCGCCCACCCCGTAATCCAGCCTATAGCTATATGCCGCCGCGGGTGGGGAGGAGAACCACTCCCCTCCGGGGCGGGGAACCGAATGACTTGCGGTATTAGCCAGACTCGAATCCGGAACCCTTGGATTCCGAGTCCGACGCTCTACCAACTGAGCCACCCGGCCCCCCTTAATCGACTCAACACCGAAACAAATCGTAACACGAATAAATAACAGCTTACAGCACTTGCTTGTCTGTTAAAGGGAGATAATCACCTTTTGATTTGGTTAGCA
>JAXIVJ010007153.1:0-62320 GCA_036785665.1 Chirona hameri
AGTTTGCACAGTGGGGCGGCCAATTCATCTGCACATTCGCGAAGTATGCGGGCACTCAATCCGTCCGGACCACATGCCTTGCTAACAACCAGCTCCCGCAGCAAACGGCGCACAGTTTCTTGGGACACCCCAACTTCCGTCAGCCGATCCCCAATGCTGAAAGGCATGTCGGGGAAAACAGCGACGTCCGGGTCAGAAAATTTGGAGGCAAATGTGCGGTTCCGCAGATTCGCTTTTTCGATGTCATCCGAAACAGGTGCGCCATTGTTAACCAGCATTGGGAGACCTTTAGCTTGCTTGAAGCATTTCACAAACGTCCAAAGATTGTCTGAAGACCGATTCGGTTTTCGGACGGACATAAGCATATTTATTTGGACATTTTCGGACATTCAATGCCCAAGGATGACTTGACGCGAAAATCACTTAGTTACTTTTGTATTAAAAAAGAAAGTGTGCCGCAGGTATCATATCAATAGGTAGGTACCATAGTCATATCAAACACTTGTTCTGCTTTCGGATACATTTCGGACAAACAATTATTTTCGTACAGTTTCGGACGGACAGCTGACCATGGTCTTTTTTACGAAACTGGCACCACTAGTTACTACATATATGGGCGCACATTACCAGCCCAGGCATGGGCTGGTAATGGGTCCCATGGCATGGGTCCAATGTCCATCGGTGGAACCAACATATCATAAGTGCTTGTGAGAGCTTCCCGAATGCATTTAAACTTAATTTGGTTCATCCCACAATCACCGGAAGGCGAGAAACATGCGACGGGGCGGCCGTCTGAGCGTTGCGGCCTACCACGGGCGGGCGGTATATACTAGCTGTCATTTTCGTAGTACGGGAAACGGCAGTGGCTGCGCGTGGTCGCGGATAACAATAGAAAGTGGGCGGAGTTACCCATCAATACTTCTTTATCCATGCCTTACATTTTCCCTTACATTTTCTTTTACAATCATGAAATGTGTTATTTTTGGCCGATGTCAGTCGTTTTGGTAAAACTGTGGCGCTGCATAGGCCCCCTTGGACCCGTTCCTGTTCACCCCTCCCCCCCACCAATCATTTGGAAAAATCGACACCGTTCTGTTCCAATGCGTGATGGGATTCAACGCAGGGGTGTAGCTTCAGCTTCTACAGAAAAGTTTGGGGGGCTGAGCTGGGAAAAAGTGGCTTAAAGTTCCATCAAAATCCACAAAAATACAGATTTCTCCCCGGATTTGACCCACTTCCTCGTCGAACTCTTGACGAGGAAGTCAAGAGTTCGGGGGGAGGGGGGTGGGCTGAACTCTTAAGCCAAGTTGAGAGTGGGGGCTGAAGCCTTCTCAACTGAATAGGATCCTGCACCCCTGATTCAGCGCGTCCACCACGTATAAACGATTTTACCTATAAGCCGTTGCGTGCAATTATAATTCGTACCGTCAAGTTTTCTTGGCATTATTTAATATTGATGTAACGAGGTGGTACGTTTTGGTAGGCTTTTGTGCCTTGTATCCTACCAGCCTGGCTAGCTCAGTCGGTAGAGCACGAGACTCTTAATCTCGGGGTCGCGGGTTCGAGCCCCGCGTTGGGCTATCGCTTTTGCGTGGAACCGTTCTGTTCCAATGCGCGATGGGAGGACATTCAGCGCGTCCAGCACGTATAAACGATTTGCCCTATATAGGCAGAGGTGCAGCCAGGATTTTGCGATGGGAGGACTAACCGAAGTGTACCACTTAGCGTTGGCTGATGCCCCCAAATAAAAATGGACTTGAAAATTTGGAAATTTAAGCCACTTCAATTTCTAGTGCTGAGTTTTTTTTACTTTTCTATTTAACTTTTATTAATTTTAACTCTATTTTATACAAATGCATCATTGGGAACTGACGGGCTGTCAAATTGCATATTAAAAAAACGTATTGGGGGGGGGGGGGGCGCCTTCAGCGCCGGGAAAAAATGGTACGGACATTCCGTACCGCACGTAGAGGCGGCTACGCCCATGGGCGCCTATTGCCTGGTAAGGACGACTTCGGGCTCCACTAGGGAGGGGCAATGGAATGACAGGGGCGCAAATGGAATGACTCAATGGCCCGGAGGTACCCCTTCGGCCCGGAGAGGCGCCTTCGGCGCAAAGGGGGTCGGGAGGGCATGGCCCCATGCCCCCCTGAATACTGCAGAAGACAAAAAAGTGCCTTCTTACATGCTATGGTGTGTAACATTTTTGGTTGATGACACAGCCGATCCGTGTAGCAATTTTAAGACACGCTGTGCGTGAAAAGAGACATCAAGCCACCGACTTAATAAGAAAACCTTTAGCTCTTTTATGCCTAAGCATCATCAGGTGTCGCTCGCTGTGCGACGCTTCATTTCGCGAATTTAGTGGACCATTATCTTTCCGGCCACCAATCCCGGGGAGTCAAATCGCTGTTTTTTTTGGTAATCGCTGGTTAATAATAGCGCACCGCGACATTTTTTTTTTTGGGGGGGGGGGGGGCTTTGACCGAGGTGCCCCCTGGGTTTCTTTGCCCCTATCAAATACTTTCCCGTTACACATTTTCGCGATAGCTTCGCTTTCTATATTTTCAAAACAAATAATAACGACACATTATTTGACAAATAGACAAACGATAGAGTTAATAGATTAACGACAAATAGACAAACGAAGAGCAGCCATCATTGCCTGCGTATATCGGCCGCCGTCTACACTCAGGTCGACAGAGATTATGACGACCTCGAACAACAAATACAGACGGTCATAAGCAAACATGAAACATGCAGCTTAGTGATCACGGGAGACTTCAACTCAGACCCGTCAACAAACCCTGTAGGATCCACCAGACTGCAAGATCTGCAGAAGTATCACCCCCGACTGCTGGTCAATAAGCCAACATTCCATTGTAACGACACGCACTCCATTCTGGACAACATACTGATGTCAGACTCGGACACAGAACATTACACGAACGCCAAGTGGGATGTACGAGACTGCGGCTACACGGCCCACCATTCAAAAGTCATCGTGCAGTTCCAAGTCAAGCGAGCGCGAGCTAAGCCCACATACAGATCCGGCAGATATTGGAAGCTCCTTGACACCAACAGCTTGCTGAATGACCTGGCAGACGTTGACTGGCACACAGTTGTCAGACGAGCCGACACATGCAGTGACCAGTGGGAAGCATTCAGCACGGCTGTTAACGGCATGCTCAACCGGCACGCTCCAGTTCGACGCTACCGAGTGTACAATCCGAGACCACCACCCATCAGCGAAGACACCCGACAACTGATGGAACGACGGAGAGCTGCCAAATCCACCAACGACAACGACGTCTACCGCCATCTCAACGCAGGGGTTAAACGAACGATACGCGCCGACTACCGCAGCAACGTGGAACAGCGGGTCGCTTCGGCTCCGCCAAGTAAGATGTGGCAGCAAGTTCGGCCAGTCATCGCCTCCAGCAAGACAGCACCGACTGAACCAGAGAACCTGACTGCCGACGATCTTAATGCGTTCTTTACCAGTGTGGGTACTTGTACTCGGGAATCTGTGGTGACGGAGTTTGAACGGTCCGGCCGGGCGCCGCTTCATACCCGTCTGCATCGCGTTCATACCGATGTGCTGAACCTCGTGCCGATAACTAGAGACGAGTTGCAGGCGGTTGTTTACTCCATGCCGAATCGTGCCACATGTATCGAAGGCGACATACCGGTGTCCGTTCTGAAGCAGTGCTTCAACGTGACCAGTGTGTGTACTGGCGAGTGCTGCTTCAGATTGTGAACTGCAGTATCGTGTCAGAGACAGTACCTGAACTTCGGAAACGAGCGCTAGTTATACCACTGTACAAAAAGGGTGATCCAACGGACGCATCAAACCTTAGGCCAATCACGAACATACCAGTGATATGTAAAATCGTGGAAAAGATCGTGCATAGGCAAGTAAGCTCATTCTTGAACAGGAACAATTTATGCGGTGCAGAACAACATGGATTTACGGAGAATCGATCGACAGTACCGCACTGCTGACTGTGACAGACCACATTTTACGTGGTATGGACAACTCTGAGGTCACTCTTTTGGCTCTGATAGATTTATCTAAGGGGTTCGATGTGATTGACCATTTTACCTTGCTTACAAAGATAGAACAGCTGCAGATCAGTTCAGGATGGTTTAAAAGCTATCTAGGGGGCCACAAGCAACAAGTTCGGGTGGGAAATGCGTTGTCATCTCCTAGAAGCATCAATATCGGAACGTTCCAGGGGGCGTGTCTAGGGCCATTATTGTTCACCATTGCGACTCACGATCTAGCATTGCATCTGCCAACATCAATCAATGGATTCAATGTCATCATGACTAGATTCGCAGACGACACACAGCTCGGTGTAACGGGGCCTCGCGCTCGTCTCGGAGAGCTGCAGGCTGCCCTTGGTCAGCTGCTGGAAATTATGGTTATATGGTTCACCCAAAATGGTATGAAGGTAAACGCAGCGCAAACTGAGATGATTCTGATCGGAGACGGACGTCAGCTGCAGTACGTAGGGGAAGGGCATGTGAATGTGCAGTTCTTAGGTGATACCTTACAGCCAACCAAATGTGTTCGAAACCTCGGTGTGAAAATGGACTGTAACCTGTCGTGGGAACCACATGTTGTACATGTTATTAGCAAGTGTACTGGCATATTAATAGGTCTCGCCAGCGCCCGTCATCTCCTGCCACGGGTTGTCGATGCACTCGTACTTTCGCATGTGCGCTACTGCATTCAGGTGTATGGAAGTGCCAACACAGGGCAAATTGCCAAACTACAAAAGGTTATAAACTTCGCAGCAAGGATAGTATCAGGGCGCCGGAAAAATGCCCACATTTCGGACTGTATCGCCACATTAGGCTGGCTACCGGCCCAAAGGCTCGTCACCTACTCGGACTTGTGCCTTCTGCATAAGATACTGGTGACAGGACAGCCGAATTCAATCGCACAGTACATACACGTGAATCGAGACAGAACGGCCCGTAACACGCGCACATCGAACCACCTTAGCCTGCCGCGCGTCAGAAACCACCATGGAAAGAGAGCTTTTATCTACCGATCTGTGACTATGTACAACAAGCTTGTCATAGCCAAGAGTGCTGACGGACTTCCAATGAGCAAATAACAAAATACATAAAACTCACTGGCTTGCAGTGAAGGTGGTTACAGAAGGTGCAATATTGTATGTTATTATATATGTACTTGACAATGTTCGTTTTTAGCAGTGTATGTTGAGCAATACGAAACATGTATGACAATGACCAGGGAATAGCCCATTTTATGCGGATCTGGTCAGCTTCTGTGACAATAAGCAATAAACAATACCACCGCAGTGCCAACCCTGTGTGACTGCGGAGTATCTGCTGGTGCAGTGTGATTGTGTTGTGACCAGTCAAGGACTTGAGGTTATTTCGCTGACCTGATGAGTTCCTGAGGTGAGAGGCTAGTTTGTCCCGCTTGGAGCCAGAACACTGAGCTTCTCTCACTGCTGTGCCGGTCTGGCGGTGGTGTATCGTCTGTCGCCGCTGCGGCCGTGTTTCTTCGCCACCACCGACATGCCGTTCCTGCGGCCGCCTACCAGTCACCGAGACCTGCTGCGGCTCCTGGTGCTGCTGGTCGTGTTGCAAGCCCTGGCGCAGGTCGCCACGCTTTCCGTTCGCCCACCTCGGCGCTGCCCGCGAGGTCTCGGGAACCTGGGCGGCCTTGAGCGTGGCCCAGACCTGCCCCGACCGTGCCCGGTCGCGGGGTCACGTGACCCGCTCGGCCAACCGGCGCCGGCCGCGGACACCCCGCCCCGGCGGACCCGGCGCGGCAGGCGCGCGCCCAGCGCCCGCCGCCGGGGGAGCAGGGGACAGCGCTGGACAGGAGACCAGCCGGCAGGGACGACTACAGGGCTGCTCATCGCCCACCTCACCATCCACAGCCTGAAGCCCAAGCTCCACGAGCTCGCCGACGAACTAGGCAAGTTCAGCTACGACCTCGTCTCGCTCAACGAGACGTGGCTGAAGCCAGCCCTACCCCGTCCCGATTACTGGTGACGCCCGGCTACCAGCTGCTGCGCGCCGACCGGCCGGACGGAAGAGGATTCGGCGGCAGGGCAGTGCTCGCCCGGGAGGGACTAAACGTGACGCGAGTGAAAGTGCCTGCCGCCGATCACCCGAGGAGCAAACTGGAGTCCCTTTGGACTCTTGTGAAGCCGGACGGTAAAAGGCAGCTCATCTTCGGTAGCGTTTACCGGCCTCCCCGGCACGCCGTCGCCGACCTGAAGACCGATTTCGCCGACCTCGAAGGCCAGTTCCAGCACCTAGTGATGAACTTTCCGTCTGCCAAGATCGTGCTGTTCGGTGATCTTAACTGTAATTTACTCAAACCAATCAGTGACCCCGCCAAGACCTGTCTGACCCAGTTTGTGTCGGATTTCTCTCTACTGCAATGTGTTCGCTCTTTTACCTACTCGTCTGGCTCCCTTTTGGATATTTTAGCTGTGAGCAGTAACGACCTAGTCAGCCGCTGTGGCACCCGCTTTTGCCATTTTAGTCCGCACAGATTTCTCCGCGCTCTTATCTCCGTACCGAGGTCTCGTCTCCCGCCTTTCGTTGTTCGCACCAGGTGCCTCCGTAGGATTGACGTGCCAACGACGTGACGTGACGACGTGACGATTGACGTGACGTGTTTTCACCGTGATCTGTTTAATGCCGACTGGGCCACCGTCTTTTTAGCTCATACCGTTACTGAGACCGCGCCCCAGGGGGGGGGGGGGGGCGGCATGATGCCTTCCAAGAGCGGCATAATGCTCTCTTAGGGGGGCAAGATGCCTTCCGAGGGCGGCAGGCATATTCCGCTCTGAGGGCGGCATAATGTGCTCTGAGGGCGGCAAGATGCCTTCAGAGGGCGACAAGACATCTTCCGAGGGCGGCATAATGGACTCCGAGGGCGGCAAAATGTCTTCCAAGGGCGACACGATGTTTTCCGAGGGCGGTATGATGCCCTCCGAGGGAGGCATAATGCCTTCCTAGGGCGGCATGATGCCTTCCGTGGGCGGCGATGTACCTTCTGAGGGCGGCATAATGCGTTGTGAGCAGTGGCGTCGCCGACGGGGGGTGCGGGGGGTGCTAGCACCCCCCACTTTTTCTGGGCCCGGAATGGGCCCTTTTCGGGGCGCACAGCGCCCCGAAAAGGGCATAACGCAAAATCTCCAACCCGAATACCCTGTTTGGGCCAGTGTCGGAGCAAAAAAACAATACATTTGTATAGCAACATTTCCGCTACAAATAAATCGCAAATTCCTTTAAAACAAACCTATTTTTTTCACGTCTGGCGGGAAATGGTAGCAAAATGGTAGTACATAATTTCAACATAAACCGACCAATGTGTTACATACATGGCGTGTTTGAAATATATATCAATCTAAACGCAAACCAAAACAAATTAAATGTATTTTACTTGAAAAAAATGAATCAATACGCGAAAAAAGGAGATTAAAATGAAAAAATAACATTTTCCTTTGACTATTTGTAAAGAAACAATGTTTTTATATTTATTTTGTTCTCTTATCATACATACTTTATGCTTTTTGAGCAAGTTGATGTGTCTTTAAATAACAACAACAAACAAACGAAAATATTTTGAACAAGTGTGTGTCTGACGTTTCACGCTTTGTGAGATTGAGATGATATTTAGGTATTTAGGACCATGAAGCGAAAACAACCTTCAATTTTGGACATGTTTAAGAAGAGGTAGGTACCTAGGTATGGCTTAATTTGTTACTGTAAAACGGGGTGAAGTGAGACAGGTGGGGTGAAGTGAGACAGAAATTAATGCTTGCGGAACAGATACTTCCAGTGTGCGGAAATCCACCAAATTTTCACACGATTTGGACCCTACCAAGGCCTCAAAAGAGTGTGAATTTTGGAGCTTTCTGCTCAAAGTCAAAAGTACCAGATCGTTATGAAATTCTGTCTCACTTCACTCCACCTGTCTCACTTCACCCCGTTTTACGGTATCAAAAATGGCCTTCTGAAAAACTGCATTGGATCATTTTGGCCTTCCAATGCTGGTTACCTAGGTAAAAGTAGAAATGATTGTGTCTATGTTTGGATGCAATACAAATTGTATGTGGTAGGTAGGTAGGTACCTATGTGTGTGCTAATTTCAGGCATTTCATCATAAATATCTTGATCTACTTGGATCACTCTATTATTATAAAGACATAAAGACATGACGGACCAACACAAGGTGACAAGGGCCCATCGAGGTTGGCCCGATCCCACCCCAACCCCATGCCAACAATCCTATGAATTTAGCTGACCTCCTCTATAGAAGAGGCCCGAGATTATAAACTCAGTGGGCTTCAGAATAGTCTGGCACTTCCAATAGGTCAATAATACCTAGACAAGTAGGGCACCTAGGTCCTGCTTTCCTTCCTTCCTAGTATTTATTGGTTGTGAAATGTCCACATTACCTATGTAGGCACCTATGTTAGGATGCAATAACCATATCCACAACCCAACCTATGGAAGTTGAGTTGTAATGGTTAGGTAGGTACCTACTTAACAAAGTTTCAGAAGGCCAGTGATATTGATCCGCTGAAGAAAAAGGAAAACTTCACCCATCATGACACCCAGAACGAGGTGCTCCGTCTGATGAGTCATGAGGTGGTTCGCGGAGTGGTGGCGAATATGAACTCCGGATGTGTGGCTGAGGGTGACCCCGGCTACTTTTCGATAATCGTGGACGGTACGCAGGATGTCAGCGGCGCAGAGCACAGAGTCTGTCTGCGTGCGTTTCGTTGACCACGAATTCCAGGTCCATGAGGAGTTCCTGGGCTTCTTCGAGTGCGCTTCGACTACAGGAGCCGCCCTGGCCCAGATGGTGAAGGATGCTCTTTGCCGTCTCAACATTCCGATCGCCAACTTGAGGGGCATGGCGTTTGACGGCGCCGCCAACATGAGTGGGCGCGATAAAGGTGCGCAGGCCATCTTGCGTCAAGCCCAACCAGCAGCACTTTTCGTCCATTGCGGCTCGCACTGCATAAATCTCGTGGGCAAGGACAGCTGCGAGTCGTCCGAGATGGTCAAGAGTGCGCTGGCCTGTGTGAACGAGCTGGGCAGTATGTTTAGCCAGTCTGGCAAGTTTCGAGGAAAGTATGGCGACATCTGCATGGACGCCGAGATCACCGCCAAAAAGCTGCGCCCACTGTGCCCAACACGGTGGTCTGTTCGCCGCGCTGCCGTCGAGGCCATTCTGAACGGCTACGACGAGATCCTCGTAACTCTGGACGAACTGGCAGTGGGGAGCAGCCATCTGTCTGCCCGAGCGGCGGGTCTGTAGCCCAACTCTGCAAGGGTACTGCTCTGGTGGCCCTCCACATGGTACGTGCCGTACTGGCGCCGCTGGACCGCCTCAACCGCGCGTCCCAGAGCTCGACGTACACTGTGTCGGCGCTCCTGGAGAGCGTCCAGACGACGGTGGCGCTGCTGCGGGCCCAGCGTGAGTCGGCTGATGCAGCTGTGGAGACCTTCCTCAGCCTGGCGGAGAAGTCGTGCGAGGAAGTCACACTGCCGCGCAAAAGACGCTCACTAGCGCGCTACGACGGGGATGCCCCAGCTCACCACCCAGGATCAGTCCAGGAGTACCTCCGCACTGAGTACGTGCTCATCCTGGACACTGTCTGTACGCAGCTGGAGGAGCGGTTTAACCAGAAGGGCATGCAGGACCTGGCCAGGATGGAGCGGCTACTTCTATCGGCTCCAGACGTGAAGAGTTGCAAGGAGGTGCTCGAGGCAAGCCCATGGGCAGGTGACATTTCACCGACAGATCTGGCTCCTCAGCTGCAGGTGCTCTGCCGAAGCAAAAAGCCCAAGAGCCTAGCCGACGCGGTAAAAGCTGTGGCCGGCATGGAGAAGACCGCGCAGCAAATGCTGCCACACGCAGTGAAGCTGGTCAAGCTGCTGCTGACCCTGCCAGCCAGTTCGGCGACTGCTGAGCGCAGTTTCAGCGCCCTCAGGCGACTGAAGACGTGGCTACGCAGCACTATGACGCAGACCCGCCTGAACGCTGTCGCAGTCTGTCACGTTCACCGTGAGCGCGTAGCCAACGGCGATCTCGACAAGGTGGCAGCTGCCTTCGTCCAGCTGAACCCGCGTCGACAGAAGGTGTTCGGCCGTGTGAAAGTGTGAGCCTCCGCATAGTGGTGACCCTGGGCGAAGGAGCCGCCGTGCTCACTACCGACCCCCGGCAGACGACAGACAGTTAAATCGTGTGATAAATACAAAATGAAAAAGGCATTTATTTGCCATTTACAGTGCCATTTATTTGGCACTGGAACGACTGATCTGCGCATCGGACCTGGGGCGACCGTGTCATAGCATTGTATGGCACGCAAAAGATCCCTCCGGACGGCCGGAGCCAAAATTATCCGTTGAACTGGGCGGACTGGAAAGGTTGGGGTGGAGGGATCGGGTTCTATGTGACAAGTACAAAAGTACTTTACTTAGTCCTCTATCCAATATCCATTTTTACAAACCGTTTAAAATAAATGAAAGATGGGCCCTTTTGAAAAAATAGTGGACCAAATCCGGGGAGTTTTTTTAGGGGTAGGTAGGTTTGGTGAGCCCCCGGCTTGGGCCCGGGCCCCTGCCAAACCGGCACACCCCACTCAAAAATTATCGGCGACGCCACTGGTTGTGAGGGCGGCAAGCCGTCTTCTGAGGGTGTCAGGGTGCCTTTCAAGAGTGCTACGACGCTGTCGGTAGACACAAGGGCGCCCTCGCGGCCTCCCGAGAGCGCCTTCGGCGCCGGCAAATCCTTTGCAAGAACGGCGTCGTAAACCCTCAAAATATACTGGACCAAA
The DNA here is from genome assembly GCA_036785665.1 of Chirona hameri. Classification (NCBI taxonomy): domain Eukaryota; kingdom Metazoa; phylum Arthropoda; class Thecostraca; order Balanomorpha; family Balanidae; genus Chirona; species Chirona hameri. Next base: position 10,857 of record JAXIVJ010007153.1, read on the forward strand.
TCCGTTGAGTTTTCATATATATATTCATATATATATATATATATATATATATATATATATATATATATATATATATATATATATATATATATATATATACATATATATATATATATATATATATATATATATATATATATATATATATATATATATATATATATATATATATATATATATATATATATATATATATATATATATATATATATATATATATATATATATATATATATATATATATATATATATATATATATATATATATATATATATATATATATATATATATATATATATATATATATATATATATATATATATATATATATATATATATATATATATATATATATATATATATATATATATATATATATATATATATATATATATATATATATATATATATATATATATATATATATATATATATATATATATATATATATATATATATATATATATATATATATATATTTATATATATATATATATATATATATATACATATTTAAATATGAAATACCTGCTATAGCCAACGTTTTGTCAGCTAAAAAAAAATGCTGAAATAGGGGCACCCTCAAAATGTAGTGGACCAAATCCGTTGAGTTTTCATATTTGTGAGGCGCCCGGTAGGGGCACCACTGCAATTGATGACCCCCCCTCCCCCTGAAGATTTTCTGGATCCGCCTCTAATGTCGTGCCGTCAAGTTTTCTTCGCATTATTGAATATTTATGCAAAGAGATAGTAAGTCATGCGTGGTAAATACTGTCACTTGCTTAGTACGCTTTTGTGCCGCGCTAATCATCAGCCTGGCTAGCTCAGTCGGTAGAGCACGAGACTCTTAATCTCGGGGTCGCGGGTTCGAGCCCCGCGTTGGGCTATCGCTTTTGCGTGGAACCATTCCGCTCCAATACGCGATGGGAAGCAAGGTTACTTTACTAATTGATTATTCGAAGTCAAAACAACTTAAATATCACAATTTTAGAGGTTTGAAACACTAAGTACCCTCGCCGCGCAACGGAATATACAATGCCCATTTGGTAGCATCTGGCAGTAAAATATAAAGGGATTCCATTTTCTAAAAAAAAAACTGGTACTTTTCCCTATGGTAAAATAAATCCTTTCTTTTGAATTGCAGGGTTAACTTGAACGTCTCAAATTTTCCACTTATGCAAGTATTTTCGCCATCTCAGGTGTATTTGACAAACAATAAGAATGGTTGAATCTGTAAAACGGATAGTTAGTGCTCTATGTACTAAACTTATGACGTCATCCTTCGGTAAAGTTCGTGCTTTTAACACGTGATCGAGCTGAGTGAAGGGATTTCTACTCCCGGGGTGACGTCATAGTGAAGGGAACCTGCGATTCGTGGACGGGGGCTGGATGGGAGGACATTAAGCCCCGTCAAATTTCATGAAGTATTTGGCAGACCCGTTCCCCTGGTATTTTCCCATTGCTTGGTGACCCGATAGGAAGCAACCCAATAAAACTACCGACTGAGCTAGCCGGGCTGATGATTCACGCGGCACAAAAGCGTACCCACCAAGTGACAGTATTTACCACGCATGACGTACTACCTCTTTGCACAAATATTCAATAATGCGAAGAAAAATTTACAACCTTCTGTCCTGAATTGGCGCGATGTAGGACCATTTTTAAACAGAAAAAAAGAAACTGTATTAAAAAATATAATAAAATCGTGTTCTGAAAAAATTCCGAAGGTGAACTATTTCCTTTAAGGCCCAAGGCATGGTCAAATGCAGAGTCATGGCCCACATGTCCCCCCCCCCCTCTGCGGCCGCCAGTGTGTAGGTAGAGTCTATGTTAGACCCTTTTGTACTGGAAAAGAACACTGATTGATTTGCGCCGCGTACGGCCTGGATTTTTTTTGCTTATTTTGTTTTGGTCTGGATAACTAGACCCTAAACAAATAGAAAGGTTCTATAATCTATATATATATATATCAGCCCAAGGGCACCAATGCAGCCACTCAATGAGATTCTTCCACCGCAAAGATAGAAGGAATTTTGCCGCAGTGGCACAAAAATGTGATATTTTCGACTTTTTAATCACAAAATTCTAACAGCTTGGGTGCAGTTGCTTACCAGTTTCAAATACGTTTCATGGATTTCCAGCCATGAACGCCATTATAAAACAAAACAAATGGCGGGCCCTATGGTTTCGTTCGCAGCAAAAAACGATAGTCAATAAACATCGTGCCATCGAGGATTTATCAGGACGCACGTATGTAATATGCGCCGCGAAACGGCGCGTTATTTGTCACTTAATGTTGCACCATTTCGCATAAAGTAGGTGCGTTTTCAGCAATTTGATGGGGGCACCAGGGCATTGGTGCCCCGCCTCTGGAAAGCCCAAGTTTCCCACCCAACCCAAACCCAAACCCAAAGAAAACCTAAAGGACCTATAGCCAACGATACAGACCCAACCCAAACCCAAACCCAAAGAAAACCTAAAGGACCTATAGCCAACGATACAGACTACCAAATAACATAGCACTCCGTCCTCTATCCTCCACTTGCACTATATTCAGACTTCATAAAACCCTGGTCAACCAGAAGAGAATATTATGCGTCCCTGATCAACCAGAAGAGAATATCATGCGTCCCTGATCAACCAGAAGAGAATATCATGCGTCCCTGATCAACCAGAAGAGAATATCATGCGTCCCTGATCAACCAGAAGAGAATATCATGCGTCCCTGATCAACCAGAAGAGAATATCATGCGTCCCTGATCAACCAGAAGAGAATATCATGCGTCCCTGATCAACCAGAAGAGAATAGCATGCGTCCCTGATCAACCAGAAGAGAATGTCATGCGTCCCTGATCAACCAGAAGAGAATATCATGCGTCCCTGATCAACCAGAAGAGAATATCATGCGTCCCTGATCAACCAGAAGAGAATATCATGCGTCCCTGATCAACCAGAAGAGAATAGCATGCGTCCCTGATCAACCAGAAGAGAATATCATGCGTTTATGATCAACCAGAAGAGAATATCATGCGTCCCTGATCAACCAGAAGAGAATATCATGCGTCCCTGATCAACCAGAAGAGAATATCATGCGTTCATGATCAACCAGAAGAGAATATCATGCGTCCCTGATCAACCAGAAGAGAATATCATGCGTGCCTGATCAATCAGAAGAGAATATCATGCGTTCATGATCAACCAGAAGAGAATATCATGCGTCCCTGATCAATCAGAAGAGAATATCATGCGTCCATGCTATCAACTCTCCCCTCCCTCCCCCTACCCCCATACACACCAGGCTGGCACTTTGCCGTTCATGCGGGTAGTGATTAAGATTCCTTTGATCTGCATTTTAAGCACCAGGTGTTCTCTTCTTCAGCCGCCTCCTCGACTCCGCCCAACGGTCAGCAATCACCCTCCCCCTCCCACACCCCGGGCGGCGGCGGCGGTGGAGGCCGAGGCGGTAGTCTGGTGTGAGGGAGGGGGGGGGGGGGGGGGTAGAGAGGGGGACTGGGGCTACCAGCAGCAGCTGGGAATCTGTACCGCCAGCGACGGAGGCCGTCTCCAGTGACCGCGAGCAAGCAGCTGCGTACCCACGGTCCCCCCGCTCCGCCCTCTCCTGTGCCCCCCCCCCCCATTCCTCGGAGTAGCAGTAGCAGCAGGCAGCAGCCTGTGGTAGCCAATGGCGTCTCTATGGTCTCGAAATTGGTAAGGGACATAAGTAGAGTCTAGAGACAAATCAAAGTGCATGTGTACGTAATTAAACATTGGACCATATCAGAGATGACTGACTATTTTTCGGGACAATGTCCCGATTGTCTTCAGTGGTGGCGATGTCCATGATGATGGCTACGCCTCGCCCTTCCCCCTCGTGTACTCCCCCTCCAGCTAGCAGTGGTGACGGCCTACGCCCAGCCTCGCCCGCCACTCCCCTTCTCACTCCCCGCCCCCCCCCCCCCGCTGGAGAGCCCTGTGATTTGATTGGCCCGTATTTGACCTCACTGACGGCGGTGGAGCCGGCCGACGCAGACCGACACTGCCTGGGGCGGTGTCTCGGGGCAGGTGGCACGGAACGAGGGCAGGAGGGGCAGGCTGCAGCCCCCCGCCCCCGCCCCGCCCCATCATCATCAGTGACCGGCACACCTGCACCTCTGAAGGACAACAGGCGCCAGAAGCACCTATGCGGGATACTAGCGCCGAGCTAGTCACCCGCATCATAGGGGAAGGCACAGCGAGTAGTGCAGGCTGTAGCAAGGGCTCCGCCACAGGTTTGAAATGGGGGGGGGGGGAGGGGAGGGGGGGGGGGGGGGGGGGGACGTGGATTCATGAGCTCAACGAGATATAGGGCTAAGTATATGGGATATGGTGGGAACTGGGTTCTACGTCTGACCGGGCACCTGATACACGCCTTTGCCAGCACCGGGCCCCTGCCTCGATAGGGCCTGACCAAGACCGGGCCCCTGCCAGGTATGGGTCAGAATACGGGTTCTTTTGATGCGTGCCCGGTGCCCCTCATAAATTTCGGGGGGAAGCTCACCCTTTTGAGCCCCATCCCCCCTGCGTTTCTCTCAACACGAGATCAAAGTTTCACTGGCCCCTCACTTTTCATCATGTTCCTACGTCACTGGTGCTGTGTACGCAGGGCGTCGCCACGGATTTTTTTTAGTGGGGGGGGGGGGGGGGCAGACGAAGCGCCGAATGAACCATCAGTCCGGTTCGCGACAATGTGAAAGAAAATCAGTTTTTACCTTATAATTTATACTTAGGAACGCAATGTGTATAGGTGTATCTAGCAGCTTTATTTTGTATATTTAAAACTATAACAGGTGATTGGTGAAAAACAATAACTTCTTCGGAAATATTCATGGTAGATTGTTAAAACGACTTGATATTCGATAGGCACTGCCAGGCGATTCGCTTATCGCTGTTTGGGATACATATCTGACATCACAGTTATCCGTGCTACATAAAGAGCTATTTCATACTTATTATAAGAAGTGGCAGCCACCTAGGTGTCCGTCTGGCCTTTCGGATGCCACCCGAAACTCCGCGCACCTTGCAGTCAAAACCGCGAAATTTGGCATGTTAGTGGGATGAAGGGTCGCACTATCTTATGCAAATTTTCCGTCGATCTATGCTCACAATAGAGTGCAATTCGAATTATTCTTAACATGCCATGAATATCAGACATTATATGCGCCACCCGGCTGTCACTGCGACTGGCTGTTGTATTTTGCTTTTGGGAGACACTGGCTCAGTGGTCATGGGGGTCAGGGTCAGGGTCGAGACGGATGCGGATAAAGTAACTCATGTACTTGGAGCAATGGATGAAGTAGTTATCCGAAAACTACCTCGGTTTGCAAACTTCGAACGCAGAACTGTAACGAAATTGCGTGCATATTTTGTTTTATAAATTTAGTCCGAAACTTTTGAATGGGCAGATTTCCGAGGTCAGGACCCGCCATAAACAGTTTGATTACCGAGCGGAGCGAGGTCTTCCGTCAACTAGGGGGAAAATATACGTATAACCGGCCCGACCGTAGCCATGGTTTTCAGAAGCTTATTTCTTTTCAGCTATTCGGTCGAAGTGACTGAAAACTTGCGCACAAAAACGTTCATGTCGTAAAACTATCTGCCGGTGTTTCCTTTCAGCAAGCGCAGTGCTCCTAAACAAAAAATAGGAAACATTAACGCCATAATATGCCCATTTTTCTGCTACAGAAATTTCATTTAAATTCCTGTTAACTTCCCTCAAGAAATGTACAAATATTGTCCTGCTCCCTTCAATTGTTCCATTGTACTAATACACTAACCCTATGTCGTTGACTGGAAAGTAATCTCTCAGAATGAGGCTGGTGCCCCCCTTAGCTGACAACTTTCCGCCGCTCCAGCTCATGATCGTTGGAGAGGACATATTCCCAGCAAACACGCCCAAGTGGGGCCCAAGTGGGATTTTGGTGGGCAAGAACCAGGGCTGATGGTGGGCCCCACATGGGATGCCCAAGATTAAACTTTTAACTGTAATAAGTTTTGTTAATGAATTAACTTCATCAAAATTGTCTGCCTTCTTGTAAACAAATTTTAGGACACAAAAAACAGTAATTTGATTGGTGGGCTTATGATGGGCCAGTGTTCTGAAAACCATAAATTTGGGTGGAAAATGACACCTAAATTCAATCTTTTTCTCCTAGAAAAAAATCTTCAAGCCGGGTTTTCACCTCCCGTAGTCATGAATTCGAATGTCGGGCAGGGGCTGATCCAGGGGCGGGGGGGGGGGGGGGGGGGAGGGGCGAAGGGGCCATGCCCCCCATAGGTCCTGAAACTATGATTCCCCCCAAAAAAGGGCGGACGTACAGTTGTAAAAATTGACTTTGCAGCATTCAAAATCCAGCTATCCACAGTGAAAAACTTGAAAATTTCGCGCCGCTTCCCGGCATGACACAAAATACGCAATTGCTTATACAAATTTGGAAAATGGGAAGATTAATTCATTAACCCTATTCCCTGCGGGGGGGGGGGGGGCAGATTCTGCCCTTCCCGGTGGTATTTCACATTCCGCTTCTGAACCGTTAGGCCTAGCGTCCTGAAACTTTGTGAATTTCCCCAAAATTTAATGGCGCGTGTTGAGTCGAAATTTTGAAATAATCGGCCCAGCAGAGGCGGTTCCAGGCTCCTGTTTTGGGGAGGTTGTTACGAATGCGGTTTTGCGTCGCATACTTCCTTCGTGGTTTCCAGTGCAATACATGCATCAGAAACAATTGCAATGCAATATGCATAATATATACGGGGATTTTAAATATTAGTGGGGCAGAGGCGCACTCAGGATAAAAAATTGGGAGGCGATACCCACCCTCAAATCAGGTCCAACTTCAAATTAGTAAGATGATAAAAGCGTTACGCGCATGGTGCCCCCCCATGCTTTTTTTCCTGGATCCGCCTATGCGCAATATATCAAATTGAACAAATTACAGCATATAATGCCCATATGTGACGTTCATGTCGTCCCAAACAATCACGAACAGCACATATTTTTTATCTCTAGAAAATGCCCCCATTTTACATTCCCGGAATACGCCTAAGATTTTGTATTTTGTTTTTGTCTTTTGATATATTAAATACCAGTACATTTGAAGCTCAAAAACGTTTAGAGCATGCAAATCAGTCGAGCCACATCGCCGCAATGACCTTTCTAAAAACACCCACAATTTTCGTATTTTTTGCCCCCTGGCCATTTTTGAACAAACAAAAAATGTCTGGGTCCAAAAAGAGAGATCTTGTCATGACGAATCGAATGACGTTTTCCCCATCGAAATCGACCGAGCGGTTCACAAGATCTCTGGGGGTGGGGGGGGGGGGGGGGCAGAATCTGCCCCCCGCAGGTTAACGTAATTCTGGCCGCCCGCAGGAAATAGGGTTAAGTGTCTGGCAGAGTCTCTCCTTGGCGGTGCCTAATTGCTAGCCCCAGGGCCCACTCCCTTCATAAAATATTAACTTTAAAGCGGGCTACATGTTTAGCTTGTCTGCCGAGTTCCGAAAACAGGCGACGCGAACGCGAATACGCGGACATCGCCACCCGGAAGCTGAGCTAGCGGTGCCCAACTTGCTGGACCGAATAGCTAATAGTGGGACCAGGCCAGGACCATCTCCCCAAGCCATCACGCCCCAGGCTCCTCCAGATCCGCAGGGACCATTTATGTGCGGAAAAGTCGTTCTGCCTCTTGCTACTTTCAAACCATTTGCACTGTTACCAGTTGTTTGTTACATCGGTACATATGTATACAGTTATTATTATCATATGTACTATTGAGCGCTGACTGCCACCGGTCATCGTGATTTACTATCCGAAGAATACGTACATTAAAAACTACCTTAATTTCAATATTTTTCATCATACCGAGAGTGCAACCAGGAATAGGGGTTACCTGAGTCTGGTTCCAATATTAACATTTCGTTTTCCAGGACCTAAAATTAAAATTTTCACGCCGCTTCGCGACGTCACATCGGTGGCCATCGTCATAACGAAGCCATCGCCATCGTCTTCGGTTCGTTGTAACAGTGAATTGAAAGAATAGCATGTTTAGCTTCTTATTCTCTACAAGGCCCACTGCCTATGTTTCTGGGCGTAATCAGGCAAACCCGTAAAAATTTCGCGCCGCTTCGCCGCGCTAAATAACAAGTACCTAATATAACATGAAGTCCACATTAAAATGCTGCAAAGGCTTAAATACACGCATACAAAAACGGGGTACATTGTTTTTCGTCATTTCAGCCGACCCCCCCATCAAAAATTATCGGCGACGCACCTGTGTACAGCTGACAATTTACACATAGTTTTGCTCAGTGTAAGCCAATGTCGGAACAATACAAACTGCAAGCTGACATCTTTCCTTTTTCGATATCCCAAAAGGTCTAAAAGTTTTAAAAAACATAGAAATATCAAAATAAATACATAATTATAAATCTTATGGTCGCAAAATAAAGTGGCCCACATCCGGGAAGAAATTCGAAATTGGGGGTAGGTAAGGTCCGCTAAAAACGGTTTGCCCCCCCCCCCAACGGCCGGCTGGATCCGTCCTTGATGTCGGGTGACCATTGTGTGTGAATCAACACCATTATTTAAACTGATGTTTAATTTAGTATACATACATGCCGTTTTAAAGAAAGGACCTTTTGGGATATGCAGGCTTAAAAAACACATGAAATACCTTGAACAAACATGCATAAATACTTGATTACCTTGGCAGAGGAATATCGTGAAAATACGTTGCGTTAAATACGGTTCGTAATTTAGTAGCCTCGTAAAATGTGAGGTAAAAACAAGGTCGATTGACACCCTGGTAGATCTTAACGCCAATATCGTAATCAACTGATTGGCCGCGGAAATGAGTGCCTACAATTGTTAGAGCAATCGATTATCTATGTTTTTTGCGAAGTTGCATCAACATCCATCAACTATTTTCGCCGAAATCTTCAATTATGATTTGCCATGCATTTTCTCTATGGCTTATGCATCGCAGTTAGAAAGGCTACGACGTGTAAGGGTTTTAGTAGATTGCAAAACAATAAGAGGCTTTTAAAGAAAAATCAATTTTTCGGAATATTGGAATAGAGAGTGATGAATCATATTTACAGTGAGTAATTATCATACTATCATATTTTATATTCGTTTTTGAAATAAGTTTTCCGAATATCAACAAGTACTCCGGCAACAAAATGTTCAGGGTGTCAAGTGACACCCTGGAAATATTTGAAGGTATACTAAAAAAGACGACATTTTCCAGACATCTGTCCTAACTTCTCTGATTCATCAATAAACTAGATGGCCTGAAGTTTATATGGTTATTTATTTATATAGCTATTTATTTATATGGCCAGCTAATTTATATAGCCTGCTAATACGTTCGATGCCCATTAACTGGTCCGATTTAGGTATTTATTTTAATAAAACCATTTATTTATATAGCCATTTATTTAAATAGCATTTATTCATATAGCCAGCTAATTTATATAGCCAGCCAATACGTTCGATGCCCATTAACGGGTCTGATTTAGGTATTGATTTTAATAACACCATTTATTTATACAGCATCTATTTATATAGCCAGCTAATTTACATAGCCAGCCAATACGTTCAATGCCCACTAACCGGTGCGATTAGGTATTTACTTTAATAACATTTATTTTTATAGCCAGCTAATTTATATTTTAATATTTGATATCCCGTTTTAGAAAAAGTACAGGCGCCTGCCGGAATCGAACCCGCTTCACTCGCTCAGTAATCAGCGACGCAAACCGCTGCACCACCGACACGTAATGCTCAGCGTCCATTGTTAAAGTGTCAATCAATATTTTACGTTTGTATTCCTCATAACTTAAAGGAAATAGTTTACCTTCAACATTAGTTTTAAACTGAGATAGCAGTTTTGTAGCCCGTGTTGGGAAACCCCTATCTGCAAGTTTTCTTGACTGAAAAGACCCTCCAGCCGAATATATTTGAGTTTTTGGCGAAGGAATGCGGTGCTGGCGAAATAATGTAGTACTGGTTCTAGCCCGGGCAGAGGCTATACCATCAGCCAACCAGCTTGCAGCTGGTGCTAGTAAGCGAATCGCCGGCCGCCGGTTGACACATCTCAATGTAATTCAATCGTGTTGGGTAAAAAATTTCCGAGGTGAACTATTTCCTTTAACTATTAGCCGGTGTCGGACTTGTCGGACTTGTCGGACTTGTCGGACTTGTCGGACTTGTCGGACTTGTCGGACTTGTCGGACTTGTCGGACTTGTCGGACTTGTCGGACTTGTCGGACTTGTCGGACTTGTCGGACTTGTCGGACTTGTCGGACTTGTCGGACTTGTCGGACTTGTCGGACTTGTCGGACTTGTCGGACTTGTCGGACTTGTCGGACTTGTCGGACTTGTCGGACTTGTCGGACTTGTCGGACTTGTCGGACTTGTCGGACTTGTCGGACTTGTCGGACTTGTCGGACTTGTCGGACTTGTCGGACTTGTCGGACTTGTCGGACTTGTCGGACTTGTCGGACTTGTCGGACTTGTCGGACTTGTCGGACTTGTCGGACTTGTCGGACTTGTCGGACTTGTCGGACTTGTCGGACTTGTCGGACTTGTCGGACTTGTCGGACTTGTCGGACTTGTCGGACTTGTCGGACTTGTCGGACTTGTCGGACTTGTCGGACTTGTCGGACTTGTCGGACTTGTCGGACTTGTCGGACTTGTCGGACTTGTCGGACTTGTCGGACTTGTCGGACTTGTCGGACTTGTCGGACTTGTCGGACTTGTCGGACTTGTCGGACTTGTCGGACTTGTCGGACTTGTCGGACTTGTCGGACTTGTCGGACTTGTCGGACTTGTCGGACTTGTCGGACTTGTCGGACTTGTCGGACTTGTCGGACTTGTCGGACTTGTCGGACTTGTCGGACTTGTCGGACTTGTCGGACTTGTCGGACTTGTCGGACTTGTCGGACTTGTCGGACTTGTCGGACTTGTCGGACTTGTCGGACTTGTCGGACTTGTCGGACTTGTCGGACTTGTCGGACTTGTCGGACTTGTCGGACTTGTCGGACTTGTCGGACTTGTCGGACTTGTCGGACTTGTCGGACTTGTCGCATCTCAAACTCTTAAACAACCCATCTCCGACACAACTATAGCTATTTAAAGGGAAATAATGACCTTTTGATTTTGTTAGCAACAATTTCTTAGGCTCCCGTTATATTTTTAAAATTATTTTATTTAAATTTAAGAATTAAATAAAATTATTCCCAAATTCAAAGTTGTAAGTTTGGAAGAAATACAAAACAAGTACCTTGTGTATATCATGAAGGTCATTGACAAATTCGTCCTTCCCTACCATTGTTAACATCGAGTGCGGCATTTGTGGAGCCTCTGTGACATTTCCGATCAAACTGAGCGCTGCTCGGACACCCGCTAGTAGCGCTTTCGTTCTCCATGGCAACCAGGCGTCAGCCAATCAAAAGCCAGAAAGGGAATACGTTCTGGCTTTTCATTGGCTCACGCCTGGTTGCCATGGAGAACGAAAGCGCTACTAGCGTGCGTTCGAGCAGCGCTCTGATCCGTGAAGCAATCCGTGAAGCATCCGTGATGCATGACTGACTATCAGTATAAGTCATGAATAACAACAACATGCAAACTATACCAACTCGAATAAAATAAGAGCGGAATGAATTGAACCCCAGGCAAGCTAGTATTCGCAAAGCACTCGGCACTGCGCCACAATGACACAAGGTGAGGGAAATGCATATTGGATACAATATTATTACGTCACAAGTTTCTGAAGTGTCAACTACTATGAAATACAGTGATAAAATACCTTTAATAATGATTAACAAGAAAATTCAAACTTAAAAACAATCATTTGAATAAGTCTTTAATTAGCTTTCAACTCGAAATCAGATATATTTTGCAATGCTACACAAGAATGGCACCAATGACGTCATTAACAAAGCCTGCTACGGGACTTGGGTATACTAATCAGGAACAACTCGCCAAGTGCGCCGAGATGGTTAAGTGCGCCGAGAAGCATGACAATGACTTTGTAAACAAATCGCCGACGCTAAATAGGTCGCCGTCGATGTGCATCGATGAGCTTCTGATTTTATTGCCAGTTTTGTGTTATTGTTCGTTAGTTTTTTTGGGAAAAATTATTATTTTTCATGATAAAATAAAGCATAGTGTTATATACAGCCACAGACAAACTATACACAACTCCTAATGTTGAAAACAAATGAATCGAATTGCAAAAATTGAGGGTCGCAACCACTAACTATGCCGCGTTGATGTGCATCGATGAGCTTCCGATTTTATTGCCACTTTTTCCAATCGCTGTTAGTTTTAGAAGATCGCCGGGCATATAATCACAACAAGCAGAACGCACAATATATTTTCCACTCCATTGCGTAACAAAATAATACGGGAAAAGCCCGCAGTTTGATGAGGACCAAAAGTACTTGACAAAAGGTCAGAAATAGTGCAAGTACCGGTCGTTAAAAGTGTGGAACGCTTATCAACTTTAACTTGAAATATCTTTCGGTAGGAAAGGTTTCATGCAAAATGTGATGAATTTACAATATATTTTGATCTCGTCTGGCGATTTCAAGTGCAACTCCATTTTAGTGGAAAAAGGTCATTATTTCCCTTTAACGCACTTGTAATTTAACGAATTTCTCCGGAATGGGGGGCTCCCTATGCATAAAGACACGTGAATTACACACAGATTGTTGGCTGTGTTTTCCCAGCTCGGAAATACAGAAGCCGCTCAAATATGAATATTTCTCGGGGATTTTCCGGGACGGAAGTTCCATGCTCACAAAGGCACGTGAATTCAACCGCGGAGACACGAAAACCTTGCTACTACTTCCAAAATTGTCCTACTCAAACCTAGTACTACTCAAGGCTGTATAAACCAGGTAGAACACTCCGGCCGAAAAAGTGGTGACAAACACTAATTTAGTAGCCGCGACCCCGGAGTCGCTGTGACGTAGAAGGCGGGGGACGCGGCCTGCCGGCCGTCGTACACAACATTAGTGCGCGCGTGCCTGAAGCTTATATCGCGCTTAGTTTCTTTGTTTACCGGTCGATTAAAAAACTTCTAATATGTTGTCACAAATGAACCGCTCTGCCGGATGCCGGATGCTGCCGGATGCCGGATGAACTGCTCTGCCGGATACAAAAAGTTGCGCCCTATACGCGTGCTTGGTGGGCGCGAGATGTTCGCGACCTGGGCTCAATGGGGGTGGGGGCTAGCGCCCCCCGCCCTAGCGCCCCCTAGACTTTTCTTATTTAAGGTCAATCTTCGGGAAATTTATGAAATGGTATAGGATCTGAATCGTGATCTTGATCACCTTTTTTGGCATGTCAGTTGTTGCTGCACCCCTGACGTCGCAAAAAGGCATTTCTGTCCTGTAACTCATAAATCACATTATTATCATTGATTTTATAGTCATTACTAAACACTTGGCAATTTGTGTTCATTAGTGCAAGCCATCCACAGCACAGGACCATTAGCATTAGGTACTACTCAGTGGCGGCGGATACAGGGGGGGGGGGGGGTAGATGAGGCAGCTGTCCGCCCACTCAAGAAGTGTGTGTGTGTGTGTGTGGGGAGGGGGGGGGGGGAATTTGCCTCCCCCATAAATTTGTAAGAGACTAGAAAATCCATACTCCAAGAAGTTAGTTCGATTTTTCCTTTTGACCGAAACAATGACCCAGGGCTCCGGTGTGCTCACAGTTACCCTGATGGGCCTTCTAAGGCCGACAGAAGGCCCTCGGTAGGCCATGAGGAGCCCTCAGAAGGCCTGAGACTTGAACATTGGCCTGTCCGACGTTTTTTTGCGACCATTTAGAGGCCCTGCAAAATATAGTGGCCTAAATCCGAGGAGATACCATTTCGCGGCATTTTTTTTTGGCCGTGGGAGGGGGCCCTTTTGCCGAGGGGACCCTCTGGGTTTCTTTGCCCACCATCCGAAAATACGATCCGCCGCCACTGGTACTACTCATAATGGTGTCTAAAAACCTAAGTAATACCGATATCAGTCACATTGGTATGGATTTTCTAGTCTGTTTATGTAAGGTGACACAATCTATGGGTTTACGTCTTTGAAAAATACACAAATATAGCTAACCTACTCCTACAGCCTCTTATGTCGACAATTTCCGCAGATGTCCTCATCCTCAGCTAAAGAACGCACAGATTTGGATGCACATTTTTAGCTTATGAGGTATTCTGGGAAAATACTGCTATGTTGACAGATACAATTGTTATGTCGACTTTCACATACACCTTTAAATATTGTATTACGCTTCATAAAATAAGTAAATGCTTACAAATGCACACGCACACACTCCCGTACATTGCCAGCGAACCAATATGGCGAACCCGTTGCAATGTAAACAAACAATTCTCCCCCGCCTTCACGTCATCACCACCTGACCAATCACCGTCGAGCTTGCTCAAGACTGATTGGTCAATACTAGCTGATAGCCAAATATAGCTTATGAACAGATCCGATAAACACGGCCAAGATGTTGGAAGCTGCTCGTGGTTGTCACACTTTTTACCAATGTTAAAGGAGCGGAGTACACCCCCCTGGTACTACTCAAATAGATATATAGGAAAAGGAAATGCGTGGTAAATACGTATGCTGTCACTTTCATGCTGAGCTTTTGTGCCGCAGCAATCACCAGCCCGGCTAGCTCAGTCGGTAGAGCACGAGACTCTTAATCTCGGGGTCGCGGGTTCGAGCCCCGCGTTGGGCTATGGCTTTTGCGTGGAACCATTCTGTTTCAATGCGCGATGGAAGGACATTCAGCGCGTCCATCACGTATACACGATTTTACCTATAGGCAGAGGTGCAGCCAGGATTTTGCGATGGTGGAGGGAGGGGGGGGGGGGGATAACTTAAATGTGCCCCTTAGCATTGGCTGATTTCCCCTCCAAAGACAAATGGGTCTTTGGAGGGGAAATCAGCCAATGCTAAGGGGCACATTTCAGTCATCCCCCCCCAACATCGCAAAATCCTGGCTGCACCTCTGCCTATAGGTACAATCGTTTATACGTGCTGGACGCGATGTTGGAGGGGAAATCAGCCAATGCTAAGGGGCACATTTCAGTCATCCTCCCCCCCCAACATCCTGGCTGCACCTCTGCCTATAGGTAAAATCGTTTATGACGCGCTGGACGCGTTGAATGTCCTCCCATCGCGCATTGGAACAGAGTGGTTCCACGGAAAAGCGATAGCCCAACGCGGGGCTCGAACCCGCGACCCCGAGATTAAGAGTCTCGTGCTCTACCGACTGAGCTAGCCAGGCTGGTAATTTTTCTCTGCCTAAAAGAGTACCACGCAAGTGACAAGAGTACGCATTTACCACGTATGACGTACTACATCGTTGCATCAATAATGCCAAGAAGACTTGACGATAGGTATCTGTAAAACGGGCAGGGGCGCAGCCACGGGGGGCGGGGGTGCTATTGGGGGCTAAAGCACCCTCTCTTGGCTCAGAAGGGCCAATTTCGGGATTAAAAGGGGCCCATCGTGAACTCAGAAAGGGCCCATTTCAGGCCTGATAAAACCCAATTTAGCCTCAGAAAGCGAGCATCTAAAGATAATTTGTCTTTGGAGGGAAAATCAGCCAATGCTAAGGGGCACACTTCAGTCATCCCCCTCCCCCCCCACCATCGCAAAATCCTGGCTGCACCTCTGCCTATCAGGGCGGATCCAGCCGCTCAGTTTGGGGGAGCAAAACAAAATTGGCCTTCAGATACCCAAATTTCGTTGCAAAGACTCATAATTTAAAACAAACATAGTTTGAACAGCATGACGTCGAGAGCCGATGACTGACAAGCACCTGTTTTGGAGGCGGCCGTGTCATAACTGTACAACACAAACCGTAGGATGTAAAAAAATATATTATTAATGCGCGGAACGCTGGTTTACTGGGTCAGGTTTGTAACCTAATTTCACTTATGTTACATAGAAATAGGATTATAAGATGACCAAATGAACCGTGTGCACAAATCTGGATAACCATAACGTGATATAACATATCACCTCCAGAAAATACTGTTATACATTTAGCGTTCGTACGATCCTTTTCCCTTTTTATAAAAGAATTGACGACCCACTTGGTCGCCAACTCTTATGGAGCGCCAGCGAACACATTGGTCATATTAGCGCCCAGGGGCCATAGCTCTACCGGGGTTCGAAACCCGGGCTCCCCACGTGAGAGCCAGACGTCTTAGCCACTCGGCTATTACTGCTGATCCAGTGGCAGCTGGCTAGGATGTGATAGGATCGTCTCAAGCAAAATGTGGGAGAACGAGAAAGTGCACATTTCCAGCTTTAATAACATTAATTTACCAGTAAAACGCCTTTTTGGGCGATGACCGAGCGGACGCGCACTGGTAAAGCTAAAACAGGTTTGAAATATGAAACGGTACTGGAGCACACGTGGTAGTAACACATAGTCCTTTTAGTCTTTTTAGTCCTCCATAAAAATTGCCAGGCCTCCATGCATGCCAACATAAAAATTAAGTTGTATTCAATTGTACATGATCTCCTTTCTCGAATGCGGCTGGTCCTGAGCGGCTGCATGCTTCAGCGTATACAAAACGAATGCTGGTTTATTCATGGTTTATTCAGAGATGGTAGAGATGGTTTATTCAAATCTATCCATGCGGGAAGCAGGATTTTTCAAGATTTGTGCCATACAGGCCGGCATTTACCTACAGTACACACAATCAGTCGATCCTACAGTTCAAAACATTGAAGAACATACAGTTAAAATGGTAAAAGACCGATAGAACTAGGCGTTAAAAAGACTATGGCGACACAAGATTGCAATGATTGATACATATTGCGACACTGTGCAGGCAGTAGTTCACGCAGTCACATATCTTCCTTGCGAGTACGCTTTCTCAAGTACGATTTGAATGGACCGTACGTCTGACACTCAATTGCTGACGGTGGCAGCGCGTTTCACCCAGCGACCGCTCTGTGCAGGAATGAGCGCTTGGTTGCCTCCAGCCTGCAGCGAGGCAGCTGCAGCTGGCGTTCAGAAGCCCTCGTTGTCCTAATTGATATCTGATTCCGAGTCACAAAGAGAGAACGCAACGCAGCCGGTGTTCGCACGTCGTGGAGAGCCCTGTACACCTTTAGGCAATCACGTTCGGAGACCATCTCTGGGAACGTCGGCCACCCGAGAGATCGGAGGGCTGGAGTGATGTGGTCTCTTTTGCGTTTGCCTGTAATTACTCTAACCGCGAAGTTCAAGGCCTTCTGTTCGCGCGCTTGCTGCGTCTTGGGTGCACCTCCCCATACAGGTAAGCAGTAGGTTACATGTGACAGTACAATGCACATGTGTCTGAATAATGAGCTGGAGCGCCTCAGGGGTAAAGTGATGACAGAACCGGTTCAGTGAAATGAGCGAGCCAAAACACTTGCCCACTACAGCCGAAATATGACTCCCAGCTCAAGGTCTGATCGAGCGTGACACCGATAATTTTGATTGTTTTTGACGGGCAAATTTCCGACCCAGAAGCATGCAGAGTGAGACCAGCCGCATGATTCTGTATCGAATGTTTGGTTCCGATAATTATGAAGTCCGTTTTTGCCCCCTTCATCTTCAGCGAGTTCCGTGAAAACCATTTTTCGAGTTCAGAAAGCGTGCTCTGCGCTCGATTTTTGAGGACGGAGAGGTTTCATTCGGATATGCCATATCCAGAATGTTTGTATCGTCTGCATAATACATTATTTTCCCGTGGGGAGGAAGTTAGCTAAGTCATTGGTAAAGATACGGAACAAGACCGGCCCCACAGCTGACCCCTGAGGCACCCCATGTGTCACAGGTAGAGTAGTAGTGTCCCCTCGCACCCTCTGTCTCCTATCCGCGAGATAACTGGCAAACCAATGGGGTGATACACCGTACCAGGCCAGCTTCTCGAGAATAACGCCGTGATCAACGCTGTCAAAGGCTTTACTTAAATCAAGCGTCGTTATCGATGATACGAGACCTTGGTCGGTGTAGTTTGTGATCCACGTGACAGCGTCGATCAGAGCGTCCTCCGTTGAGTGCGCCGGCCGGTACGCGTACTGGCTGTCGGAGAGGATAGCGTTGCTCGCGAGATAGCCCATCAGCTGACCGCACACAATCTTTTCGGCGACTTTGGACAAGACGCTTAACAGAGATATAGGCCGAAACTTACATGGTGAGGTACGATCTCCGGACTTATAAATTGGCACAATACATGCTGTTTTCCATGCTGACTGAAATATGCCAGAGATCAGCGATGCGTTCACAATGCGCAGCAGCAACGGGCCTATCACCGGAAAACACTTCCAAGCTTAAAACGTCATTTAATGTCACGGATCGCGCGTACTCTTGGATTGAGTCCTACCTCAGTGGCCACAGACAGCGAGTGGTGCTGAATGGCAAGCTGTCCGATTGGGCGCCTGTCGCCTCTGGGGTGCCTGGGGGCAGTATATGTGGACCGCTGCTTTTTATTTGTTTTACCTCGGCATCGACTGCATTGTACGTACTAACTGTATCCTGTACCGATGACGATATTAAGCTGTATCACCGCGTGAATTGTACCGCCGACGCTGACACTCTTTTTGATGACCTAAACCGCCTTTCTGCATGGTCTCGTGCCTGCAGTGGCGGATCTACGGTTGGGAAAATGGGCAATTGCCCCCCCCCCCAAAAAAAAAAATTGGTAGGCAAACGTACGTTTTTGCCCCCCCCCCCCAAAAAAAAACCCGAAAAATCCCGACTTGAACATCCCGAAACATTTTGAATCTGAGTAAAATGGTTATTTGTATTTAAAACAAAATATTTTCAGACAATACATACTGCAACGTTTCATGTCTAGCAGCTCTATTGGTGCAGTGAAGCATTTCATTTCGATCCATGGTATCTGGGCCGTAGATTCACATGAAATTGTCAGCTCCGTCCGTCAAATGGTTTTCGAGTTACAGCCTTGGGCAACTTTGTTGTCGTGCAAAACTCTAATTTTCAGAGGGCAATATCTCCCATCTAAATCATGCGAGTCATATACATATAAATATCATCAGAATCGTCAGAAACAATATATTAATGTGATAAAAAAAGTATTTTTAGAAACTACGAAAATTTTGGAATTTGTACATGTGATCGTAGACCTCAGATCACGTGATTTTATAATGTGGCCATTTAAAATTCGGATTTATTTTGTTGCCAGAATCGAATTCGATAATGGCCTTCGATGGTAATAAAATTGAAAGTAGGTTTTTCCTCTAAATATTTTATATATATTTTTTTTATTTGGAAACATCATGATCACCAGCAGGTCTTTGGTAATAACTTTGCACACAATTGTGCTAGACAGCTTAACTCAACGGCATAGGTGTCGATTTATATACCTTTGGGGTGGCCCTCGCCCCTCCCCTAAAGTTGAGTTCGGCCCCCAATGGCACCCTCGCCCCCCAATGTTTATCCCCCCTAATGTGTTTGGCCGCTGCAGGATCCAAGAAGGAGAAAAGCGGCCAAGCCTCCCGCACCACCTGAAATCGGCAAACAAATTGACACGTTTCCTATTTCAAAATACAATCTCAGCAGCTTTTACTAAGAAACGTTTGTTTTAAATCACCTCCTCATGTACAAAGAGGCGAAATCCAGTGAATTTAATATGCATGTGTGAGACTTTTTGAGATATGCTCCCGAAACCAACTGTTTTGCCTTGCTGCATCCGCCCTTGTCTATGGCCTCAGATTAGGTACCTGAAACATACGGGTTTAATTCGCAGTGATTCATGGAATACCGAGCTTCTGATAATTTGTTTATTTCTACGAACCGTAGACTACCTAATACCACCTTCGTCACGTCGCACGAAGAAACAGGGAAGAATATCGGCAAAGCAATACTTCTCTCCTATGTGAAGTTTTTAGTTGTTTCCTTCTCTTGCGAGCTGGAGGCATTGATTTGGAAGACGTATTTTTGCGCCGATTTGGGTTTGGGCATGTACATAGTCTCAGTGCTGCGTGATGCGCGTGAAGTTTCCCCTCGTACCCATGAACATGTGTCATGACTGGTCACTGGAGTTTTTCGACAGTAGAGTGACGGACAGACATTACAAGTCCTGGATGGAAATATAACCCTAGGACACTGTTTTGCGTGTCGTAGCTATAGTATATGTTTGTGTATAAGGAGTGACCGTCTTACCTCCCATTGCCGTTTAGCTTGAACTTTATTGGGGGTGGGTCCGCTTGACCTAACCTATAGGTCAGTTCTACCTCAGGTAACGGCTGTATATATAGAACCGTGACGACGGCGCTCCGTGATGCCATTTTTATATTTCCAAAGAATCTTTGAGCGTGTTCAAACAACCCTAGCAATATGGAGGATAAAGTTTGTCTCCGCATGAAATGCTGGCAATACCGCAACAGTGGTATTACTAGTCAATGCATGGCGTAAATTTCGAGCGCCATTGACTTGGGGGGCGGGGATATTGGCCCTGGTTATCTTCGAACCCATGCGCGCAGCGAGACGCGCAAGAAGGCATTCGTGAGCTCTCAATAAGACGCATTTAGATCATGCTCGATTTTTGAATTAAATTGAGGTCAAATATCAGGTCACGGTAAAGTCAAAGGTCAAAATCAAGGTATTCGAGTGTATGGACCATACTTTCCATCCAAAGTCTTCGATTGCGACCATTATCACCCAAAGTGCTCTTAACCCGCGACTTACTGGGGGGGGGCTATGTTTTGCCCCCCCCCCTCCCGTTATTTTGCAATAACTCCTAAACCAACACCAGTATCGTCACCAAGCTTACAATACCTTCTCTCACATCAATTCTACATATGTTGGCCAAAGGAAAAAGATGCGGTTATAATAGGTCAACTGGAAATGACGTCAAAGTGATGTCATGTTCTTCGGTTTTTGTTGACAAATAATGGTTTGCAGAAAACGCTGTCAAAGGTACAATAATTAAGATGAATTAAATTGTCTTAAACCAAATTACGGACAATAGACCGGGCTATCAAACTGCTGTCTCGGATTTTTTAGTTTTGTTTTCCTCAAAATTTTGAGAAATCCAAATACATTGTTTTTTTGTTTTTACAAAATTGTCCCCAAAAATCAGAATTATCCAAAAAACGGAATATATGTGATGGAGACGTGTTCGGAAAATATGTGTACCAAATTCAAAGTCCATATCTTCAAAAATGACTGACTTATGACCTTTAAATGACAAAAATCGACCACCTCTCACAGCATAACTATGCATAAGAAAATGCATTTCCGTTTTTTTGCTTTTTGCTTCTATTTATATGGAACAAGCAATGTTCTAAGGTCATTTTTCGCGTTCTAGACGAAACACAACCCCATAAACATGTGTTACAGCGCCTAATGACCGTAATTTGCAGTTTGACCTCGTGACCTCGGATGACCTTGACCTGAATCAAGGTCATAATTGTATGGTCAGCTTATAATGGTACTTAGAAGTGTAAGACACACTAATTATACCGATTTATCGACTGCTTATGCGTTTAATATCGGAATTTTGCGCGACAATTCCATCCATCGATACCTTTTGACACGGTCCAACATTTTGTACTTGACCTGACCTGTGACGTCATCGGTGACCCTGAAGTCAACAATATTAAGTTTCCTTCGATAAATTTACCAGGGCTAACGAATACCGTTATAGTTTTTACAATCGGTCCAGTAGTTCCGTAGATCCGAGGGGGCAAAAAATAGCCCCCCCCCCCAGTAAGTCGCGTTATGGAATATACCCCAGTAACTCGCAGGTTAAAGGTAAAATCCACATCCTGCATGAGAAAAAGTGAGAATTTTGGCAAAGGTGACGGTCAAGGTCGGGTCACAAAAGGTAACTATGCGCAAAAAAAAATATATGAAAGCCATGCGACGTATGTTCAATGGATTATTTTACACGTATAATTCGATCGTGATAGTCATTTTACCACCTGGCCTTATTTCTGTGAAGTTAAAATTCGTGTGTCACTAAATTCGCTGTATCCAACTTTTTTTCGGCAAAATTGCTTCATTAGTACACAGAAGACGTAAAGTCGGTGTAGGAGAAGGTACTCAAAGTTTCACGTTGATGTCGCTATTGGTTTTTAAGCTATTGTGAAAATACGTCAGAGGAGATATTTGCCCCCCCCCCATTCAATGTCAACCACCAAGTAAGGGTTCCAAGTAGGGCCTGGGGCCTTTTGGAGGATGCAGGCCGGCCAAAAACGTTGGTTTGAGGGACCGTCCGACAGAAGTCCAAAACTCATGAGATTTCGTCTGTTTTTACATTATGAATTGATTAAAAAATACTATCTTTTATACAAGTTGCCTAGAATTTCTTTAAAATGTGTAAAGCCATGCCATTGATAGGCTCCCGTTGGATCCGTCCCTGTTTGCCCCCTCTCCCCAATCGTTTTCAAAAATCGACACCGCTGCTCAACGGCATTATATATGTCTCGTTGAGCTGCATTCAATGATGCATAGCATGACCCCAGCAGGTCACTCCGTGACCTTAAGCTTGATTTCCCAAATGACCTGGCTTGATTATACAATAGATCATTTGCTGCCATTTTCGCTTTAGTTGGCAAAGTTAAACATTTTATTTTATCTCTGGAAAACACTTTTAGCTATTGTTATAACACTCTCAGTCTGGAAATAGGGATGATAAAATTTGTCTTGAGGACCCACGACGCCTCTATCGGCGAAATATTTAATTATGTCATCACGTGATCTTGATCACTGAGCGGAATAGGTTGTCACGTGATTCAAAGGGCCTGCACCCTCCTATTCCACCTAAGACAAATCACGAATTTTAACTGAGAACATAACGAAATCAAGTGACCTGACCTGAGGTCACATGCCAAAATTTCGACACTTTTCCATTCGAGTTCGCAAAAAAAGATTACATTAAATTAATTTGTGGTTAATGGCTATTCCGATGATGCATAGGTTTATACACAGATACCAGCAGACCTGGATTTGACACGAAATATTCGGCCTCTTATTTTAAGCACAGCAGTGAACGACGGTGCTGGATTTTCATTTTCACGAGCGGAGACATAAAAGTGTATCAGCTTAACCAGCGAGTTACTGGGGTATATTTCATAACGCGACTTACTGGGGGGGGGGGGGGTATTTCCCCCCCATACAATTATGACCTTGATTCAGGTCAAGGTCATCCGAGGTCACGAGGTCAAACTGAAGATTACGGTCATTAGGCGCTGTAACACATATTTATGGGGTTGTGTTTCGTCTAGAACGCGAAAAATGACTTTAGAACATTGTTTGTTCCATATAAATAGAAGCAAAAAGCAAAAATGGAAATGTGTTTGTTATGCATAGTAATGCTGTGAGAGGTGGTCGATTTTTATCATTTAAAGGTTATAACTCAGTCATTTTTGAAGATATCGACTTCAAATTTGGTACACATATTCACCGCATACGTCTCGACCACACGTATTCCGGTTCTTGGACAATTCTTTTTTTTTTCTTCTTGATAATTTTATTTAAAAAAAAAAGTATTTTATTTCTCAAAATTTTGAATAAAAAACCCTCAAAATCTGAGATAGCAGTTTGATAGCCCGGTCTATTTTAATTAATATGATTTAGGAGAATTGAGGTTATCTCAAACATCGTACCTTTGACAGCGTTTTCCGAAAACCATTATTTTGCAACAAAACCCGAAGAACATGACGTCACTCGGACGTCATTCCTGGTTGACCTATCATAACCTCATATTTTTCCTTTTGCCACCATGTGTGAAATTAATTTGAGAGAAGGTACTGCAAGTTTGGTGACTAAAACCGGTGTTTGTTTAGAAGTTATTGCAAAATCACGGGAGGGGGAGGGGGGGGGGGGGGGGGGGGGAATAGCCCCCCCTCCCCCAGTAACTCGCGGGGAGTTACTAACTCCGTTTCCAATTTCGGCTCTAAAATAAGAGGCCGAAAATTACGTGTCAAATCCAGATCTCCTCTTATCTGTGATTTATATAATTCGAATTATGTATATGGGAGATATCGCCCGAATAAAATAAAGGTTTGGGCGACATTAAAGAGATGCCTGAGGCCATAACTCGGAAACCGTTCGACGGACGGGCCTGAAAATTTTACAGCGTGAATCTACGGCCCGGATGACTCCCGACACCTAGTTCAATCGAAATACGAACAGCAGAGGTCTATAAATGGTGAGATTTGTCGCTCACGACGAATCTAGGGCAATTTGTGTCGCACGATGAAAACTCCCCGGTAAGGATTGTCACCACATATCAAGCAAAATACTTTCAGTTAGACGAGTACGTCCTGAGTGCTGCATGCTTCATTGTATAAATTAATGCTTAGATAAATCAAGCCATTTTTGATCAAGAATGATTTTGGTTAAATTCGATATTTGCATGTGCCACGCGCTGTGGCACCACCTCTATCAGAATGCACCATACAAAAATCAAAATTGATTTGATGGTCCTATCCAATGGTGAAAACCCGATCTCACTCGGAGTACTGGCTGCAAAGTTATTAGCTTCCGAAAAGCGTCTGTACGGCCAGTTCGGGCCGGTTCGGGCCGGGGCAAATGTAAATTTGTCTAGTAAGTTGACGGGAATCCTCACGGGCGCTTCGCTTTCGCTCGGTTATCATGCGAGTCATATAAACCTATATACCAGTAAAACACCTATTTTGGGCGATGACCGAGCGGGCGCGCTCTGGTAAAGGTAAAACAGGTTTGCAATATGAAACGGTAAGGGAACACACGTGGTAGTAACACATAGTCCTTTTAGTCCTTTTACTCCTCCAGAAAATATGCCAGGCCTCAATGCATGCCAACATAAAAATTAAGCTGTATTAGATTTTTCATTATCTCCTTTCTCGAATCCGCCAAAAGAGAGTACGTCCTGAGCGCTGCATGCTTCATCGTATAAATTAATGCTTATACAAATACAACCATTTTTGATCAACAATGGCGTTTGTTCATTTCGACGTTTGCGTGTGCCAACTGCCACGCATTGTGGTACCATCCCTATCAGAAAGAATTATACCAAAAACAAAATTAATTTGATGAACCTATCCAATGGTGAAAACCCGATCTCAATCGGAGCAGTGGTTGAAAAGTTATTAGCTTCCGAAAAGCGTTTGTTCTGCCGTGTCGGGCCGGTTCGGGCCGGGTCAATTGTAAATGTGTCTAGTAAGTTGACGAGAAACTTCACGGGCGCTTCGCGGCCGCTCGGTAATCACCAGAATAATCAGGAACAATAGATTATTATGATGTAATAATTTTTGGAAATTCGGAAATTTTGCTATTTCAACACGTGATATCAGGTAAAATCATGTGATTTTATAATGTGGTCTCTTAAAAATCGGTTATTTTTCCATGCCAGAACGGACATGGATACATAAACCTTCGATGTTGATAATTTATTTTTATTTTTATAAATATAATATTCATATTTTTTTGCATTTGGAAACATCATGGTCATCAGCACGTCTTTGGTAATAACTTGGCGCGTGATTGTGCTAGAGAGCTCAATTAAGCGGCATTAAATGCTTAGGTATCTCGTCGACCTGCTTTCAATTATATACATCAGCCCTGCAGTCGCTCTGTGACCTAAAGGTCACGTGACCTAAAGGTCACGTGACCAGAGGTCACCCGGTGAAGTCCACGTCAGATCGACCAAACCATATCATCCTACTTCTCACATTTCGATTGAACTAGGTGTCGGGGGTTATGCCTTACATTCACGCTGTAAAATTTTCAGCCCCGTCCGTCGAACGGTTTTCGAGTTTTAACCCCAGGAATCTCTTTAATGTCGCACAAAGGTTTAATTTTCTTCGGGCGATATATATATATATATATATATATATATATATATATATATATATATATATATATATATATATATATATATATATATATATATATAAAATATATATATATATATATATATATATATATATATATATATATATATATATATATATATATATATATATATATATATATATATATATATATATATATATATATATATATATATATATATATATATATATATATATATATATATATATATATATATATATATATATATATATATATATATATATATATATATATATATATATATATATATATATATATATATATATATATATATATATATATATATATATATATATATATATATATATATATATATATATATATATATATATATATATATATATATATATATATATATATATATATATATATATATATATATATATATATATATATATGTATATATATATATATATATATATATATATATATATATATATATATATATATATATATATATATATATATATATATATATATATATATATATATATATATATATATATATATATATATATATATATATATATATATATATATATATATATATATATATATATATATATATATATATATATATATATATATCGGGATATATCCTATAAATAATTGGAATGATATAAAAAAATGTATCATCTGAATCGCCATGAACCACAAATTAATGTAATATAATCTTGTGTGAGAACTCGAATGGAAAAGTGTGGAAATTTTGGCATGTGACCTCGGGTCAGGCCACGTGATTTCGTTATGTTCTCAGTTAAAATTCGTTATTTTTCTTAGGTGGAATAGGAGGGAGGACCCTTTGAATCACGTGCCAACCTATTTCGCTCAGTGATCAAGATCACATGATGACATAATTAAATATGTTTTGCCGATAGAGGCGTCTGTGGGTCCTCAAGATATCAATTTTTCTCCTCTCTATTTCCAGACCGAGAATGTTATAAAATAGCTAAAAGTGTCTTCCAGAGAGAAAAAACGTTCAATTGTGCGAAATAAAACGAAAAATGTCAACAAATTATATATTGTATAATCAAGCCAAGTCATTTGGGAAACCAACCTCAGGGGACGTGACCTTGAGGTCACGGAGTGACCTGCGGGGGTCATGCATCATTGATGCATCATTGAATGCAGCTCGACGGGACATATATAATGCCTTTGAGTTAAGCTCTCTAGCACAATAATTATGTGCAAAGTTATTACCGAAGACCATGATATTTCAACAACAACAAAATATATATAGGAAAAACCTATCTCCAATTTCTTACCATCGAAGGCCAATATATCGAAGTCGATTCTGGCAAGAAACAAATTCCGAATTTTAAATGGCCACATGATAAAATCAATAAGACAACCGATGAGTGCCGTCGGGCCATTTTTCATTTTCTTGAAAAATTGTGCATTGGGGTTTCAAGGGAAGCCATTCATGGGTGGTGACAACAAAAATTCCCCCATTTTTTTCCCCAAAATACGGTCTTCCGTATTTTCTCAAGTTCACTGTGTAGGCTTAATTTTGACGACCAATAACTCAGACCAAAAAAAGAAAGAGATTTTGAAAACTTTTTTGTTTGGATCAGGATTAGTCGAAGAACAATTTGGCAATCACGGATTTTCATTTTTTTTTGTCACGTGACCTCGTGACCTACTTTTTGCGCCGTGACCTTGACCTGTTGGAAACTGAAATTATGTTTTTCCGTCTGATGACGATTTGAGCTTCATTACTTTCGTATAAAAAAAGAAAAAAAAGTGGGGTTTGACATATAAAACCTACTTTTGGGGACTCCACAGTAAAACAACTATTTTTTTTCCTTCAAATTTGCCATCCGACCATATTTAATTTTCTTAAAAAGTTGTGCACTGGGGATTTCAAGGGCGGGGAATTCGTTGGTGGGGACAAAAAACAAACAAGATAAGGCCTTCCGAAAATTTCCCAAGTTCACTGTGCAGGCCTAATTTTGACGACCAATAACTCCGAGACTAAAGAAGTTATTTTGTATTGTTGGGATTGGGATTAGTCAAAGAACAATTTGGCAATCTCGGATTTTCTATTTTCATTTTGTCATGTGACCTTGTGACCTACATTTTGCGCCGTGACCTTGACCTGTTGGAAACTGAAACTATGCTTTTCGGCTGATGACGATTTGAGTTCCATTGATGTCCTTTCGTATACAAAATATAAAAGTGGGGTTCGACCTGTAAAAAAACTACTTTTGAGCCTTGCAATGCACACAATAAGCTGTTTGGGTACGTTACGTTCTATTGGCATGCCAGGTCATATGGCGACCTGATGTAGGTGTAACAGGCACCAACCGAGAAGCTTCGTCGTCAGGAGTCACTCTGGACTTTGTTTCGAAAGCGTATGTCAAGTAGATGCGGAGTCATCGACGGACAGGTGCCCAAGCAGCGTAGCGATCACCAGCCCGGCTAGCTCAGTCGGTAGAGCAAGAGACTCTTGATCTCGGGGTTGATCTCGGGGTCGCGGGTTCGAGCCGCGTGTTGGGCTATCGCTTTTCCGTGGAACCATTCTGTTTCAATGCGCGATGGGGTGCATTCGTTTTTTATACGCTGAAGCATGCAGCCGCTCAGGACGTACTCCCTTTTGGCGGATTCGAGAAAGGAGATCATGTACAATTTAATAAAACTTAATTTTTATGTTGGCATGCATGGAGGCCTGGCAATTTTTATGGAGGACTAAAAGGACTAAAAGGACTATGTGTTACTACCACGTGTGCTCCAGTACCGTTTCATATTTCAAACCTGTTTTAGCTTTACTAGTGCGCGTCCGCTCGGTCATCGCCCAAAAAGGCGTTTTACTGGTAAATTAATGTTATTAAAGCTGGAAATGTGCACTTTCTCGTTCTCCCACATTTTGCTTGAGACGATCCTATCACATCCTAGCCAGCTGCCACTGGATCAGCAGTAATAGCCGAGTGGCTAAGACGTCTGGCTCTCACGTGGGGAGCCCGGGTTTCGAACCCCGGTAGAGCTATGGCCCCTGGGCGCTAATATGACCAATGTGTTCGCTGGCGCTCCATAAGAGTTGGCGACCAAGTGGGTCGTCAATTCTTTTATAAAAAGGGAAAAGGATCGTACGAACGCTAAATGTATAACAGTATTTTCTGAAGGTGATATGTCATATCACGTTATGGTTATCCAGATTTGTGCACACGGTTCATTTGGTCGTCTTATAATCCTATTTCTATGTAACATAAGTGAAATTAGGTTACAAACCTGACCCAGTAAACAACAGGCCAGCGTTCCGCGCATTAATAATATATATTTTTTACACCCTACGGTTTGTGTTGTACAGTTATGACACGGCCGCTTCCAAAACAGGTGCTTGTCAGTCATCGGCTCTCGACGTCATGCTGTTCAAACTATGTTTGTTTTAAATTATGAGTCTTTGCAACGAAATTTGGGTATATGAAGGCCATTTTTTTTTTGCTCCCCCAAACTGAGCGGCTGGATCCGCCCCTGATAGGCAGAGGTGCAGCCAGGATTTTGCGATGGTGGGGGGGGGGGGGGGGAGGGGGATGACTGAAGTGTGCCCCTTAGCATTGGCTGAATTCCCCTCCAAAGACAAATTATCTTTAGATGCTCGCTTTCTGAGGCTAAATTGGGTTTTATCAGGCCTGAAATGGGCCCTTTCTGAGTTCACGATGGGCCCCTTGTAATCCCGAAATTGGCCCTCCTGAGCCAAGAGAGGGTGCTTTAGCCCCCAATAGCACCCCCGCCCCCCGTGGGCCCCTGCCCGTTTTACAGATACCTATCGTCAAGTCTTCTTGGCATCATTGATGCAACGATGTAGTACGTCATACGTGGTAAATACGTACTCTTGTCACTTGCCTGGTACGCTTTTAGGTAGAGAGAAATCACCAGCCTGGCTAGCTCAGTCGGTAGAGCACGAGACTCTTAATCTCGGGGTCGCGGGTTCGAGCCCCGCGTTGGGCTATCGCTTTTCCGTGGAACCACTCTGTTCCAATGCGCGATGGGAGGACATTAAGCGCGTCCAGCGCGTCATAAACGATTTTACCTATAGGCAGAGGTGCAGCCAGGATTTTGCGATGTTGGGGGGGGGGGGGATGACTGAAATGTGCCCCTTAGCATTGGCTGATTTCCCCTCCAATGACCCATTTGTCTTTGGGGGGAAATCAGCCAAGGCTAAGGGACACATTTAAGTTATCCCCCCCTCTCCCTCCACCATCGCAAAATCCTGGCTGCACCTCTGCCTATAGGTAAAATCGTTTATACGTGATGGACGCGCTGAATGTCCTCCCATCGCGCATTGGAACGCTCAGTCGGTAGAGCACGAGACTCTTAATCTCGGGGTCGCGGGTTCGAGCCACGCGTTGGGCTGAAGCTTTTCCGTGGAATCATTCTGTTCCAATGCGCGATGGGAGGACATTCAGCGCGTCCATCACGTATAAACGATTTTACCTATAGGCAGAGGTGCAGCCAGGATTTTGCGATGGTGGAGGGAGAGGGGGGATAACTTAAATGTGCCCCTTAGCATTGGCTGATTTCCTGGGCCTTTGGAGGGGAAATCAGCCAATGCTAAGGGGCACATTTCAGTTATCCCCCCTCCCTCCCTCCACCATCGCAAAATCCTGGCTGCGCCTCTGCCTATAGGTAAAATCGTTCTACGTGATGGACGCGCTGAATGTCCTCCCATCGCGCATTGGAACAGAATGGTTCCACGGAAAAGCTTTAGCCAAACGCGGGGCTAAAGCTTTTTTCGAACCCGCGACCCCGAGATTAAGAGTCTCGTGCTCTACCGACTGAGCTAGCCGGGCTGATGATATCGCCTGGCATAAAAGCGTACCATCAAAGTGACAAGAGTACGACCTGATGTCTGTAACAGGCACCAACTGAGAAGCTTCGTCGTCAGGAGTCACTCTCGACTTTGTTTCGAAACCGTATGTCAAGTAGATGCGGAATTATCGACGGACAGGTGCCCAAACAGCGTATTATGTCAGCATTGCAGGACTCAAAAATGATTTGTAAAGGTAGAACCCCACTTTGTTTCTATGGATACGAAAGGACATCAATGAAGCTCAAATCTTCATCAGACGGAAATGTTAATTTCAGTTTCCAACAGGTCAAGGTCACGGCGCAAAAAGTAGGTCACGAAATCACGTAACACAAAAACAAATCGAAACTCCGTGGTTGCCACATTGTTCTTCGACTAATCCCATGATCCAAACAATTTTTTTACTTATCCTGATCTAACCAAACAAACAACCGAGCGGGCGCGAAGCGCCCGTGAGGTTTCCCGTCAACTTACTAGACACATTTACATTTGCCCCGGCCCGAACCGGCCCGAACCGGCCGCTTTTTTAGTCTCGGAGTTATTGGTCGTCAAAATTAGGCCTGTACGGTGAACTTGGGAAAATACGGAAGGCCGTATCTTGGAAAATGTTTTCTTTTTGTTTTTGGTCACCACCTACTGTGTTTTTTGGTTGTCTCCCCATGAAAAAATCAAAAAAATCATATTTTCGAAGAAAGATTTATCCGCCACTGTCCAGGACAAAAATCACAACCTTCCGGATCGGTTGGGGGGGGGGGGGTCAAAAACATACGTTTGCCTACCGATATGATGGGGATGACTGAAGTGTGCCCCTTAGCATTGGCTGAATTCCCCTCCAAAGACAAATGATCTTGAGATGCTCGCTTTCTGAGGCTAAATTGGAGTTTATCAGGCCTGAAATGGGCCCTTTCTGAGTTCACGATGGGCCCCTTTTAATCCCGAAATGGGCCCTTCTGAGCCAAGAGAGCATGGGCCCGGGAACGATTTTAAAGTTGGGGGGGGGGGGGGGGGGGGGGCGGGGGCGGGCGAAACCATTTTTTTTTGCGCAATCTTCTCACTTCTCATATTGGTGCACCTTTTCTTTCTCAAATTGTCCTCATTGGAAAACCGACATGGTTCGAAAGCTTATCAAAAAACACTTTGAAACTATTTTAACATGTTTTGGTCAATATTGAGCTCACCAGAGGTCACCAAAGGTCAGATTTTCCAGTTTTAGGACTTTTCTCCAGAAACCCCCAAATATCTCGGGAACTATGATAGCTAGGAACAAACAGAAAGAAGCAATCGAAAGCTCTTGAAATATTAAATCATATTGTGTCCTTTAATGTTATCTCGAGTTAATAGTTTAGGCTCCAGAGGTCATCAAATGTCAAAAGGGCTATTTTTTGGCAAAATGTTCGAAAATAACTTTTTACCTAATAAAGATACGACAATAATTTTGACGCCATCATGTTTGTCTCGTCAACGCGCTTCGAATCATTTTAATTTGGACCAGTTTAAGTCAATGTATAAATTTGACCTCAGATCAAGGTCAAGTGGCGACCCAAGCAGGTCATATTGCATATTGGGAGACGTGTCTCGACGAGGCAAACACATTGCATCCGATTTCACTTCTTTATATTCATTATATCGAGAGTTATTGACACAAAAAGTGTTGGTGACCTCTGCTGACCTCGGCTGATCCTGTGGGGGTCACTGAACACAAATTTAACCTGGATCATCAATAATAGCCTATGATAACATGATCCAGAAGGAATTGGACTGATCCAGAAGGAATCTTGTGTATCCTCGGAAAACGAAACATTTTAATATTTACCATTGACTTATAATGGGAGGTCACGTAATTAACCCGACCGGCGACCTTAGGTCACCGATATATACCATCTTAGATATTCCAATTGTAGGTATCTATGTATGACCTGATGAAATCCTGTAAGTTTTAAACCGATCGGCCAAAAACTGTGGCTGTGGTACGACCGCAAACTTATTTGGAGGTGTGGTCGCGTGACCTGACCTGAGATGACCTGTGGTCAAGAATTGCACACAATGTGGGTAATTGATGCCCGAGCAGGTGTGGCAAAAAGGTGGCTGAAACGGAGGCGCTGTGCGCCGTACGCCGTTTTTGAAACGGCAAAAACCGCGCGCCGCCGTTTTTTCGCTATCCACGAAAAACCTTAGGGGGGGGGGGGGGGGGGGGGGGGCGTCTAAACGCCCCACCCCCAACACGGCGCGGGTTACCATAGAAAGCAAGAATTATGTAAAAGTGGGGTCATGCCACCCCCCCCTCCCCCACCCCCGTTTCCTACTATGAACCGTATGCCTTTGTAAACCCGCCTGTCGTCTGATAAAATACTCGTACCTGACGCCTGACGTTTGTTTTTCTTGAAGAAGCCCGCGAGTGTGGCGCTTCATCACCGCATCACGGTAACCTATGACATTTACGATAACTCTTGCTGGCAATTGCCGCCCCGTCGGCAGACAGAGTGGACAGCAGAGGGCCGCACGCCAATTTGACCACATCCGTAACGTTGACGTGGGATAAACTTATACACAAAATGCAGCAGATGTTTATCGCCGTCAGTGCGTTATGTTAACGACGACGCGCCAAGCAGACAACTGCTACCAAATGTACTGCTACCAAAGTTTTCCATTATATCTCATAGGACAAAATGGAAAAAGGAAAAGGAAGGAAAAGAAAGGTATACGATACTGCTATAAAGGCAAAGCTATATAATAATAATACTTATGACATGCTATAAAAGAAAACGGGAAAAAATGAAAGTGACTTTCATATTTTCTATAACTTTTTTTAAAATTAATATATAATACTCAATAATAATTTTATATAAGAGGCTTTCATATTTTATATAACTTCTTGTGAAGAAAATTGACAGAACAAATTTTTAGCGAAACTTCTGCTCACCAAAGTTGGGGGGGGGGGGGGGCGCGGCCCCCCGGTCCAGATGTTGGGGGGGGGCAAGCGCCCCCTCTGCCCCCCCCTGCTCCCGGGCCCCTGCAAGAGAGGGTGCTTTAGCCCCCAATAGCACCCCCCGCCCCCCGTGGCTGCGCCCCTGCCCGTTTTACAGATACCTATCGTCAATTCGTATCAAGTTTTCTTGGCATTATTGATGCAACGATGTAGTACGTCATGCGTGGTAAATACGTACTCTTGTCACTTGTTTGCTACGCTTTTAGGGAGGGCGAAACAACCAGCCTGGCTAGCTCAGTCGGTAGAGCACGAGACTCTTAATCTCGGGGTCGCGGGTTCGAGCCCCGCGTTGGGCTATCGCTTTTCCGTGGAGCCGTTCTGTTCCAATGCGTGATGGGAGGACATTCAGCGAAACCTCAAACGGTTCGATCCATCTCGCTGCCAATGGCCACATGCCTCCGCGTGCATCGCGACGCGGTCTCTCCTCGATAGCCGTAGTTCGCAGATCTCGCCGCTAGGTGGCCACTGCGCGGCGACGCGGTCGCCAAGATCGAAGGCGCCGACGCTCAATATCCGATCCATTCTTAACTCATCCATGCCTAGGCGGAAGGCCTTATAAGTTTCTTTCCTAACGTGGGTCTTCAAGGTACTTTAACAGCTGTGGGTCTCTTTCACTACAGGCGTTCGCCATTGAAGAGACGAGGAAAATGCAGTGCCGGGCATCGCGGAATGGGGCTTGTCCGCGCCAAACTTCGCCGCCAGAGGCGCTTTCACCGCTTCAGTTATTTACGAATATTGGCGGACCTGCATTGTGTTTCGAAACGACTGAACCTACTTGGCTGATTTGTTCACCATTCGATTCTGATTAACTTATATATGTGCCACACAGTGTGTTATATAGATTAGTTCACTGTTAAGTGGACCAAATTAGACCATATAGTTTAGTACTAATTAGTAGACCAGCTATTGCTCCGAAACTACTTGGCCGATATGCGTGATTTTTTCACTATTCGATCGCGCGTTGTCCAAAACGGTCCTTGGCGGAGTTAAATGCTGATTGATCTACTCTAAATGGACCAAATTGGACTAAAGCTACCAAAGGCCGTTGCAGACGAGACTGCTCCGTAACTACTGGACCGATGAGCGTGATTTTTCTCCCGGTCGATTGGAAATGATACCAAACGATGTTGACGAGAGTTTGCTGCATATTGGTCTACTCTGTGGACCAGGTCTACTCTGTGGACCAGGTCTACTCTGTGGACCAGGTCTACTCTGTGGACCAGGTCTACTCTGTGTCTTTGCATATGATACTTTTCGAAACTATTAGATCCAGCGATAGTGGACCACCTATTTTTGAATGAATGAATGAATGAATAAATGAATGAGTGAATGAGTGAATACACGAATGAACTAATGAGTGAATACACGAATGAACGGATAAGTGAATGAACGAATAAGTGAATTCATGAATGGACGAATGCACGAATGAACGAATGAGTGAATGCACGAATGAGTGAATGCACGAATGAGTGAATGTACGAATGAGTGAATGTACGAATGAGTGAATGTACGAATGAGTGAATGTACGAATGAGTGAATGTACGAATGAGTGAATTAACGAATGAGTGAATGAAAGAATGAAAGAATGAAAGAATGGAAGAATGAAAGAATGAAAGAATGAAAGAATGAATGAATGAATGAATGCATGAATGAACGAAGATACCTCTCGGCGCATAAGTCGAAGCAAAGGCAAGGTCAAGATCAAACAGTGCCCTATTAACAAGTTATTGTGTGCACCCACTGCCCACTGCCCAGTGCCCATCTATGATCTAACCGGACCCGACCTGACTTTTTCAGCTAACTTTTTAATTGTATGATCCATTGAATTCGCATCAGTAACATTTCTGTATTTCAGTTGTAAGCATTTCATAATGAATCGAAGCAAATGCAGGCATAAGTCGGGTCATGCCAAACGAAAATGAAAAGAAATTGAAGTGACAGCTACTGCTGCAGCGAAACTGCCCAAGATAACAACATTTTTCAGGTAATGAAACGTGGTCAATATAATAAATAAGATGCACTTCGCACAAATAATCACTGTAATCAGCTACATCTCCTACTTCCTAAGATACATCATGAATAAGTAATAACCAATAGCAATTATCCATAACCATATCATTGTGTACCCATAGGCAATAGCACATTCCAAGAATCATACGCTCTAATTGTGTCGAAACAAGTAAGTACTTTCAAGCTAGTATGACAATGACACTTGCATTGTCCATCAAAGCGTATCCATTTCTGTCAAAGTAACGCATCGCATATAGATATATAGATTTGCCCTCCCCTCTCCAAACTTCCACGCATTTCCTTTATTTAAGCAGTCAGTCAGCTCGCCGACTTGACTCCGGATCGGCGGCGGCCGGTACATCGGCGGCCACGAGCGCCGAGTCTTTCTCCGGTGCCGCCCAAGACACGATGGCCCTGTCGGATTCTGGTGGTACGTTCAATTTTCTACGGCTTTATAAAGGCCATAATTGTATTGCAAAATTAAGCTGCTATTAATTATTAATTTAACACGATTTAAACTAATCCGCTATGAGTTATAAAACGAGGCGAAACCAGCCACCCATATTTTCTTATGTGTATTGTACTATTGATCAATCAAAATCGAACTATTGATATGAGCGAAATGACTTAACGCCAGCTCCTTCAATATCGTCTGAATCGATTCCCCGGTGTACCCACGTTTCTAACCAGACCTTTATCCATCTCAGATCCTGCCGTCGTCTCCGGATCGGCGGCGGCCGGGACATCGACGGCCACGGACCGTGGAGTGTTCCTCCGGCGCGGTAAGTCAGTAACACGAGTACGACGTCCCTGTCGGATCCTGATTGTAAATGGTAAGTTCCTGTAGCATGCATATTGCATATGTTTTGTGGGTCTCGCTTCTGTGCATACTTCTATAATCCATGACAAGATTAGATGAAATATTATAATATCATCATTCATCAGTTAAAATTTTGCCTCTTAATACTTAAACGCGCATCTCTACCGTTTGTGCAATCGGTGGTATACGTTCACGGTGCTGCCATGTAGTTCTCTGCGTAAGACTAAGAAAAGCGTGATGTAATTCTTTGAAAACGTTGTACAATGTTAAATGTATGCTACGTAGAGCGGAACGACTTACACCAAACATCCCCTGGACTGAAGCAACGAATCACATTCCACATTGTTTGTGCAATAATGTGAACGCAAGTTGCATTGTTTTGTGAGGAACTTTGTCTAACGTTTTAAGGAAAATTCACGTTTACATATAAACCGGCATTGGAAAATTATGGGCCTTCAATTTTGTGGGCCCCGAGCACACACAATCTGTCGCGGACCCCCCGGAGGCCCTCAATCTGTCGCGGACCCCCCGGAGCTAAATCCTAGCTACGCTACTGCAAGAGTACGACCTGATGTCGGTGGAACAGGCACCAACTGAGAAGCTTCGTCGTCAGGAGTCACTCTGGACTTTGTTTCGAAAGCGTATGTCAAGTAGATGCGGAATTATCGACGGACAGGTGCCCAAACAGCGTATTATGTCAGCATTGCAGGACTCAAAAATGATATTTACAGGTCGAACCCCACTTTGTTTCTATGGATACGAAAGGACATCAATGAAGCTCAAATCTTCATCAGACGGAAATGTGTATTTCAGTTTCCAACAGGTCAAGGTCACGGCGCAAAAAGTAGGTCACGAGATCACGTAACACAAAAACAAATCGAAACTCCGTGATTGCCAAATTGTTCTTCGACTAATCCCATGATCCAAACATTTTTTTTACTTATCCTGATCCC
Source organism: Chirona hameri (assembly GCA_036785665.1). NCBI lineage: Eukaryota > Metazoa > Arthropoda > Thecostraca > Balanomorpha > Balanidae > Chirona > Chirona hameri. Next base: position 48,343 of record JAXIVJ010007153.1, read on the forward strand.
AGGGGCCCGGGAACGATTTTAAAGTTGGGGGGGGGGGGGGGGCGAAACCAAATATTTTGTTTTGGCATCTTCTCACTTCTGATCTTGGTGCACCTTTTCGTTGTCAAATTTTCCTCATTGTAAAACCGAAAACACGGTTCGAAATCTCACCAAAAATAACTTTGAAACTATTTCTTCATTTTTTGGTTCAGGTCAATATTGAGGTCACCAGAGGTCATCAAAGTTCAGATTTTCCAGTTTTAGGACATCGCTCCAGGAACCCACAAATATCTCGGGAACTATGATAGCTAGGAACAAACGAAAATAAACAATCGGAAGCTCTTGAAATATTCAATCATAACGTGTCATCCAATTTTATCTCAGGTCAATAGTTTGAGCTCCAGAGGTCATAAAATGTCAAAGGGGCTATTTTTTGGCAAAACGTTAAAAAATTACTGTTTACCTAATAAAGATACGGGCAATGATTTTGATGACATCATGTTCGTCTCGTCACAGCGTTTCGAATCACATTCATTTGGACCAGTTTAGATCAACTTAGAACTTTGACCTCAGGTCAAGGTCAAGTGGCGACCCAAGTAGGTCATGTTGCATATTGGGAGACGTGTCTCGACAAGTCAAACACATGTATGCCGATTTCACATCATTATATTCATTCTATCGAGAGTTATTGACACAAAAAGTGTTGGTAACCTCAGATGACCTCGGTTGACCCTGTAGGGGTCACTGAACAAAAATTGAACCTGGATCATCAATAATAGCATATGATAACATGATGCTGAAGGAATTGGACTGATATGCGTATCCTCGGAATATGAAACATTTTAATATTTCCCCATTGACTTATAATGGGAGGTCACGAAATTGACCCGACCGGCGACCTTAGGTCACCGATATTCAAAATCGTAGATACTCGAATTGTATGTGCCTATGACCTTATGAAATCATGTAAGTTTGAAACCGATCGGTTAAAAACTGTGGCTGTGGTACGACCGCAAACTTATTTGGAGGTGTGGTCACGTGACCTGACCTGAGATGACCCGTGGTCAAGAATTGCACACAATGTGGATAATTGATGCCCGAACAGGTGTGCCAAAAACAGCGGCTGAAACGGCGGCGCTGTGCACCGTGCGCAGTTTTTTAAACGGCGGCGCTGTGCGCCGTTTTTGAAATGGTGGCGCTGTGCGCCTTGCGCCGTTTTTGAAACGGCAAAAACGGCGCGCCGCCGTTTGCGCGCCGCTGTTTTTTCGCTATCCTCGAAAAACCTTGGGGGGGGGGGGGGGGGGGGGGTAGACGCCCTTAGGGGGGGGGGGGGCGTCTAAATGCCCCGCCCCCGGCACGACGCAGGTTAACATAAAAATAAATAAAAATATGAAAAGTGGTGGTCATGCCACCCCCCGTTTCCTTTGTAAACCCGCCTGTCGTCTGATAAAATACTCGTACCTGACGCCTGACTTTTTTTTCTCTTGAATAAGCCCGCGAGTGTGGGCTGCACCGACCGCTTCATCACCGTATCACGGTAACCTACGACATTTACGATAACTCTTGCTTGCAATTGCCGCCCCGTCGGCAGAGACAGTGAGGACAGCTAGAGGGCCGCACGCCAGTTTGACCACATCCGTAACGTTGACGTGGGATAAACTTATACACAAAAAGCAGCAGATGTTTATCGCCGTCAGTGCGTTATTTTAACGACGACTCGCCAAGCAGACATCTGCTACCAAATGTACTGCTACCAAAGTTTTCCATTATATCTCATAGAACACAATGGAAAAAGGAAAAGGAAGGAAAAGAAAGGTATACGATACTGCTATAAAGGCAAAGTTATATAATCATATGTATGACATGCTATTAAAGAAAACGAAAAAAAATGAGTGACTTTCAGATTTCATATAACTTTTTTAAATATTAATATATAATAATAAATAATAATTTTATATAAGAGGCTTTCATATTTTATATAACTTTTTGTGAAGAAAATTGAAAGAGCTAATTTTTAGGGAAACTTCTGCTCACCAAAGTTGGGGGGGGGGGGGGCGCCGCCCCCCCGGTCCAGATGTTGGGGGGCAAGCGCCCCCGCTGCCCCCCTGTTCCCGGGCCCCTGCCAAACAGCGTATTATGTCAGCATTGCAGGACTCAAAAATGATTTGTACAGGTAGAACCCCACTTTGTTTCTATGGATACGAAAGGACATCAATGAAGCTCAAATCTTCATCAGACGGAAATTTTAATTTCAGTTTCCAACAGGTCAAGGTCACGGCGCAAAAAGTAGGTCACGAAATCACGTAACACAAAAACAAATCGAAACTCCGTGATTGCCAAATTGTTCTTCGACTAATCCCATGATCCAATTTTTTTTTTACTTATCCTATTCCAACCAAACAAACAACCGAGCGGGCGCGAAGCGCCCGTGAGGTTTTCCGTCAACTTACTAGACACATTTACATTTGCCCCGGCCCGAACCGGCCAGAACCGGCCGCTTTTTTAGTCTCGGAGTTATTGGTCGTCACAATTAGGCCTGCACGGTGCATTTGGGAAAATACGGAAGGCCGTATCTTGGAAAATGTTTTCTTTTTGTTTTTGGTCACCACCTACTGTGTTTTTTGGTTGTCTCCCCATGTAAAAATAACAAAAATCATATTTTCGAAGAAAGATTTATCCGCCACTGTCCAGGACAAAAATCACAACCTGCCGGATCGGTTGGGGGGGGGGGGGGGGGGGTTCAAAAACATACGTTTGCCTACCGATATTTCGTTGGGGGGGGGGGGGGAGCATTTTGCGTAACCGTAGGTCCGCCACTGACAATTCGTATCGTTAAGTTTTCTTGGCATTATTGATGCAACGCTGTAGTACGTCATGCGTGGTAAATACGTACTCTTGTCACCTGCGTGGTACGCTTTTAGGCAGGTTGGAATCACCAGCCTGGCTAGCTCAGTCGGTAGAGCACGAGACTCTTAATCTCGGGGTCGCGGGTTCGAGCCCCGCGTTGGGCTATGGCTTTTGCGTGGAATCATTCTGTTCCAATGCGCGATGGGAGGACATTCAGCGCGTCCAGCACGAAGAAACGATTTTACCTATAGGCAGAGGCGCAGCCATGATTTTGCAATGTTGGGGGGGGGGATGACTGAAATGTGCCCCTTAGCATTGGCTGATTTCCCCTCCAAAGACCCATTTGTCTTTGGGGGGAAATCAGCCAATGCTAAAGGGGCACATTTCAGTTATCCCCCCCCCCAACATCGCAAAATACTGGCTGCACCTCTGCCTATAGGTAAAATCGTTTATACGTGCTGGACGCGCTGAATGTCCTCCCATCGCGCATTGGAACAGAATGTTTCCACGGAAAAGAGATAGCCCAACGCGGGGCTCGAACCCGCGACCCCGAGATTAAGAGTCTCGTGCTCTACCGACTGAGCTAGCCGGGCTGGCGGTATCGCCCGGCATAAAAGCGTACCATGAAAGTGACAAGAGTACGACCTGATGTCGGTGGAACAGGCACCAACTGAGAAGCTTCGTCGTCAAGAGTCACTCTGGACTTTGTTTCGAAACCGTATGTCAAGTAGATGCGGAATTATCGACGGACAGGTGCCCAAACAGCATGGGCCCGGGAACGATTTTAAAGTCTCAAAATCTCACTTCTCATCTTGGTTCACCTTTTCGTTCTCAAATTTTCCTCATTAGAAAACCCACACGGTTCGAAAGCTCATCAAACCCCACTTTGAAACTATTTTAACATGTTTTGGTTCAGGTCAATATTGAGGTCACCAGAGGTCACCGAAGATCAGATTTGCCACTTTCTCCAGAAACCCCCAAATATCTCGGGAACTATATGATAGCTAGGAACAAACGGAAATAAGTAATCGAAAGCTGTTGAAATATTAAATCATAAAGTGTCATAACATTTATCTCAGGTTAATAGTTTAGGCTCCAAAGGTCATCGAATGTCAAAAGGGCTATTTTTTGGCAAAACGTTCGGAAATAACTTTTTATCTAACTAACTTTTTACCTAAATACGGCAATAATTGTGACGCCATCATGTTTGTATCGTCAACGCGCTTCGAATCACATTAATTTGGACCAGTTTAGGTCAACTTAGAATTTTGACCTCAGGTCAAGGTCAAGTGGCAACCCAAGTAGGGCATGTTGCATATTGGGAGACGTGTCTCGACAAGACAAACACATTGATGCCGATTTCACTTCTTTATCTTCATTCTATCGAGAGTTATTGAAACAAAAATTGTTGGTGACCTCGGCTGACCTCGGCTGATCTCGGCTGATCCTGTAGGGTTCACTAGACAAAAATTTTACCTGGATCATCAATAATAGCCTATGATAACATGATCCAGAAGGAATTGGACTGATATCATGCGTATCCTCGGAAAATGAAACATTTTAATATTTACCATTGACTTATAATGTGAGGTCACGAAATTAACCCGACCGGCGACCTTAGGTCACCGATATACAACATCTTAGATATTCGAATTGCAGGTATCTATGACCTGATTAAATCTTGTAAGTTTGAAACCGATCGGCCCAAAACTGTGGCTGTGGTACGACCGCAAACTTATTTGGAGGTGTGGTCACGTGACCTGACCTGAGATGACCTGTGGTCCAGAATTGCACACAATGTGGGTAATTTATGCCCGAGCAGGTGTGCCAAAAAAGGCGGCTGAAACGGCGGCGCTGTGCGCCGTACGCCGTTTTTGAAACGGCAAAAACGGCGCGCCGACGTTTTTTCGCTATCCTCGAAAAACCTTAGGGGGCGGCGTCTAAACGCCCCACCCCCGACACGCGCGCGGGTTACCATAGAAAGCAAAAAATATGTAAAAGTGGGGGTCATACCACCCCCCCCCCCCCCCTTTCCTACTATGAACCGTATGCCTTTGTAAACCCGCCTGTTTCTTGAATAAGCCCGCGAGTGTGGGCTGCACCGACCGCTTCATCACCGTATCACGGTAACCTACGACATTTACGATAACTCTTGCTTGCAATTGCCGCCCGTCGGCAGAGACAGAGAGGACAGCTAAAGGGCCGCACGCCAGTTTGACCACATCCGTAACGTTGACGTGGATAAACTTATACACAAAAAGCAGCAGATGTTTATCGCCGTCAGTGCGTTATTTTAACGACGACGCACCAAGCAGACAACTGCTACCAAATGTACTGCTACCAAAGTTTTCCATTATATCTCATAGAACACAATGGAAAAAGGAAAAGGAAGGAAAGAAAGGTATACGATACTGCTATAAAGGCAAAGTTATATAATCATATGTATGACATGCTATTAAAGAAAACGAAAAAAATGTGTGACTTTCAGATTTCATATAACTTTTTTAAATATTAATATATAATAATAAATAATAATTTTATATAAGAGGCTTTCATATTTTATATAACTTTTTGTGAAGAAAATTGAAAGAGCTAATTTTTAGGGAAACTTCTGCTCACCAAAGTTGGGGGGGGGGGGGCGCCGCCCCCCCCGGTCCAGATGTTGGGGGGGCAAGCGCCCCCGCTGCCCCCTGTCCCGGGCCCTGCCAAACAGCGTATTATGTCAGCATTGCAGGACTCAAAAATGATTTGTTCAGGTAGAACCCACTTTGTTTCTATGGATACGAAAGGACATCAATGAAGCTCAAATCTTCATCAGACGGAAATTTTAATTTCAGTTTCCAACAGGTCAAGGTCACGGCGCAAAAAGTAGGTCACGAAATCACGTAACACAAAAACAAATCGAAACTCCGTGATTGCAAATTGTTCTTCGACTAATCCCATGATCCAATTTTTTTTTTACTTATCCTATTCCAACCAAACAAACAACCGAGCGGGCGCGAAGCGCCCGTGAGGTTTTCCGTCAACTTACTAGACACATTTACATTTGCCCCGGCCCGAACCGGCCAGAACCGGCCGCTTTTTTAGTCTCGGAGTTATTGGTCGTCACAATTAGGCCTGCACGGTGCATTTGGGAAAATACGGAAGGCCGTATCTTGGAAAATGTTTTCTTTTTGTTTTTGGTCACCACCTACTGTGTTTTTTGGTTGTCTCCCATGTAAAAATAACAAAAATCATATTTTCGAAGAAAGATTTATCCGCCACTGTCCAGGACAAAAATCACAACCTGCCGGATCGGTTGGGGGGGGGGGGTCAAAAACATACGTTTGCCTACCGATATTTCGTTGGGGGGGGGGGGGAGCATTTTGCGTAACCGTAGGTCCGCCACTGACAATTCGTATCGTTAAGTTTTCTTGGCATTATTGATGCAACGCTGTAGTACGTCATGCGTGGTAAATACGTACTCTTGTCACCTGCGTGGTACGCTTTTAGGCAGGCTGGAATCACCAGCCTGGCTAGCTCAGTCGGTAGAGCACGAGACTCTTAATCTCGGGTCGCGGGTTCGAGCCCCGCGTTGGGCTATGGCTTTTGCGTGGAATCATTCTGTTCCAATGCGCGATGGGAGGACATTCAGCGCGTCCAGCACGAAGAAACGATTTTACCTATAGGCAGAGGTGCAGCCAGGATTTTGCGATGTTGGGGGGGGGGGATGACTGAAATGTGCCCCTTAGCATTGGCTGATTTCCCCTCCAACAGCGCGTCCAGCACGTATAAACGATTTTACCTATAGGCAGAGGTGCAGCCAGGATTTTGCGATGTTGGGGGGGGGGGATGACTGAAATGTGCCCCTTAGCATTGGCTGATTTCCCCTCCAAAGACCCATTTGTCTTTGGGGGGAAATCAGCCAATGCTAAAGGGGCACATTTCAGTTATCCCCCCCCCAACATCGCAAAATACTGGCTGCACCTCTGCCTATAGGTAAAATCGTTTATACGTGCTGGACGCGCTGAATGTCCTCCCATCGCGCATTGGAACAGAATGTTTCCACGGAAAAGAGATAGCCCAACGCGGGGCTCGAACCCGCGACCCCGAGATTAAGAGTCTCGTGCTCTACCGACTGAGCTTGCCGGGCTGGCGATGTCTCCTGGCATAAAAGCGTACCAGGTAAGTGACAAGAGTACGACCTGATGTCGGTGGAACAGGCACCAACTGAGAAGCTTCGTCGTCAAGAGTCACTCTGGACTTTGTTTCGAAACCGTATGTCAAGTAGATGCGGAATTATCGACGGACAGGTGCCCAAACAGCATGGGCCCGGGAACGATTTTAAAGTCTCAAAATCTCACTTCTCATCTTGGTTCACCTTTTCGTTCTCAAATTTTCCTCATTAGAAAACCCACACGGTTCGAAAGCTCATCAAACCCCACTTTGAAACTATTTTAACATGTTTTGGTTCAGGTCAATATTGAGGTCACCAGAGGTCACCGAAGATCAGATTTGCCACTTTCTCCAGAAACCCCCCAAATATCTCGGGAACTATGATAGCTAGGAACAAACGGAAATAAGTAATCGAAAGCTGTTGAAATATTAAATCATAAAGTGTCATAACATTTATCTCAGGTTAATAGTTTAGGCTCCAAAGGTCATCGAATGTCAAAAGGGCTATTTTTTGGCAAAAACGTTCGAAATAACTTTTTACCTAACTAACTTTTTACCTAAATACGGCAATAATTGTGACGCCATCATGTTTGTATCGTCAACGCGCTTCGAATCACATTAATTTGGACAGTTTAGGTCAACTTAGAACTTTGACCTCAGGTCAAGGTCAAGTGGCAACCCAAGTAGGGCATGTTGCATATTGGGAGACGTGTCTCGACAAGACAAACACATTGATGCCGATTTCACTTCTTTATCTTCATTCTATCGAGAGTTATTGAAACAAAAATTGTTGGTGACCTCGGCTGACCTCGGCTGATCTCGGCTGATCCTGTAGGGTTCACTGGACAAAATTTTTACCTGGATCATCAATAATAGCCTATGATAACATGATCCAGAAGGAATTGGACTGATATCATGCGTATCCTCGGAAAATGAAACATTTTAATATTTACCATTGACTTCTAATGTGAGGTCACGAAATTAACCCGACCGGCGACCTTAGGTCACCGATATACAACATCCTAGATATTCGAATTGCAGGTATCTATGACCTGATTAAATCTTGTAGTTTGAAACCGATCGGCCCAAAACTGTGGCTGTGGTACGACCGCAAACTTATTTGGAGGTGTGGTCACGTGACCTGACCTGAGATGACCTGTGGTCCAGAATTGCACACAATGTGGGTAATTTATGCCCGAGCAGGTGTGCCAAAAAAGGCGGCTGAAACGGCGGCGCTGTGCGCCGTACGCCGTTTTTGAAACGGCAAAAACGGCGCGCCGACGTTTTTTCGCTATCCTCGAAAAACCTTAGGGGGCGGCGTCTAAACGCCCCACCCCGACACGCGCGCGGGTTACCATAGAAAGCAAAAAATATGTAAAAGTGGGGGTCATACCACCCACACCCCTCCCCCCCCCCCCCCCCCCCCCCACCCCCTGTCCTACTATGAACCGTATGCCTTTATAAACCCGCCTGTCGTCTGATAAAATGCTCGTACCTGACGCCTGACGTTTGTTTTTCTTGAAGAAGCCCGCGAGTATGGGCTGCACCGACCGCTTCATCACCGTATCACGGTAACCTACAACATGTACTCTTGCTTGCAATTGCCGCCCCGTCGGCAGAGACAGAGGGGACAGCTAGAGGGCCGCACGCCAGTTTGACCACATCCGTAACGTTGACGTGGGATAAACTTATACACAAAAAGCAGCAGATGTTTATCGCCGTCAGTGCGTTATTTTAACGACGACTCGCCAAGCAGACATCTGCTACCAAATGTACTGCTACCAAAGTTTTCCATTATATCTCATAGAACACAATGGAAAAAGGAAAAGGAAGGAAAAGAAAGGTATACGATACTGCTATAAAGGCAAAGTTATATAATCATATGTATGACATGCTATTAAAGAAAACGAAAAAAAATGAAAGTGACTTTCAGATTTCATATAACTTTTTTAAATATTAATATATAATAATAAATAATAATTTTATATAAGAGGCTTTCATATTTTATATAACTTTTTGTGAAGAAAATTGAAAGAGCTAATTTTTAGGGAAACTTCTGCTCACCAAAGTGGGGGGGGGGGGGGGGGCGCCGCCCCCCGGTCCAGATGTTGGGGGGCAAGCGCCCCCGCTGCCCCCCTGTTCCCGGGCCCCTGCCAAACAGCGTATTATGTCAGCATTGCAGGACTCAAAAATGATTTGTACAGGTAGAACCCCACTTTGTTTCTATGGATACGAAAGGACATCAATGAAGCTCAAATCTTCATCAGACGGAAATTTTAATTTCAGTTTCCAACAGGTCAAGGTCACGGCGCAAAAGTAGGTCACGAAATCACGTAACACAAAAACAAATCGAACTCCGTGATTGCCAAATTGTTCTTCGACTAATCCCATGATCCAATTTTTTTTTTACTTATCCTGATCCAACCAAACAAACAACCGAGCGGGCGCGAAGCGCCGTGAGGTTTTCCGTCAACTTACTAGACACATTTACATTTGCCCCGGCCCGAACCGGCCAGAACCGGCCGCTTTTTTAGTCTCGGAGTTATTGGTCGTCACAATTAGGCCTGCACGGTGCATTTGGGAAAATACGGAAGGCCGTATCTTGGAAAATGTTTTCTTTTTGTTTTTGGTCACCACCTACTGTGTTTTTTGGTTGTCTCCCCATGTAAAAATAACAAAAATCATATTTTCGAAGAAAGATTTATCCGCCACTGTCCAGGACAAAAATCACAACCTGCCGGATCGGTTGGGGGGGGGGGTCAAAAACATACGTTTGCCTACCGATATTTCGTTGGGGGGGGGGGAGCATTTTGCGTAACCGTAGGTCCGCCACTGACAATTCGTATCGTCAAGTTTTCTTGTCATTATTGATGCAACGCTGTAGTACGTCATGCGTGGTAAATACGTACTCTTGTCACTTGGCTGGTACGCTTTTAGGCAGGCCGAAATCAGCAGCCTGGCTAGCTCAGTCGGTAGAGCACGAGACTCTTAATCTCGGGGTCGCGGGTTCGAGCCCCGCGTTGGGCTATGGCTTTTGCGTGGAATCATTCTGTTCCAATGCGCGATGGGAGGACATTCAGCGCGTCCAGCACGAAGAAACGATTTTACCTGTAGGCAGAGGTGCAGCCAGGATTTTGCGATGTTGGGGGGGGGGGATGACTGAAATGTGCCCCTTAGCATTGGCTGATTTCCCCTCAAAGACCCATTTGTCTTTGGGGGAAATCAGCCAATGCTAAAGGGGCACATTTCAGTTATCCCCCCCCAACATCGCAAAATACTGGCTGCACCTCTGCCTATAGGTAAAATCGTTTATACGTGCTGGACGCGCTGAATGTCCTCCCATCGCGCATTGGAACAGAATGCTTCCACGGAAAAGAGATAGCCCAACGCGGGGCTCGAACCCGCGACCCCGAGATTAAGAGTCTCGTGCTCTACCGACTGAGCTAGCCGGGCTGGCGATATCGCCTGGCATAAAAGCGTACCAGGTAAGTGACAAGAGTACGACCTGATGTCGGTGGAACAGGCACCAACTGAGAAGCTTCGTCGTCAAGAGTCACTCTGGACTTCGTTTCGAACCGTAATGTCAAGTAGATGCGGAATTATCGACGGACAGGTGCCCAAACAGCGTATTATGTCAGCATTGCAGGACTCAAAAATGATTTGTAAAGGTAGAACCCCACTTTGTTTCTATGGATACGAAAGGACATCAATGAAGCTTAAATCTTCATCAGACGGAAATTTTAATTTCAGTTTCCAACAGGCCAAGGTCACGGCGTAAAAAGTAGGTCACTAAATCACGTAACACAAAAACAAATCGAAACTCCGTGATTGCCAAATTGTTCTTCGACTAATCCCATGATCCAAACATTTTTTTTTACTTATCCTGATCCAACCAAACAAACAACCGGGGGCGCGAAGCGCCCGTGAGGTTTCCGTCAACTTACTAGACACATTTACATTTGCCCCGGCCCGAACCGGCCAGAACCGGCCGCTTTTTTAGTCTCGGAGTTATTGGTCGTCAAAATTAGGCCCGCACGGTGAACTTGGGAAAATTCGGAAGGCCGTATCTTGGAAAACGTTTTTTTTTGGTCACCACCAATGAATTCCCGCCCTTGAAACCCCCACAACTGCACAAGTGCACAACTTTTCAAGACAATAAAAACAAAATTGGCTGTCTTACTGTGTTTTTGTGGTTGTCTCCCCATGTAAAAATAAGAAAAAATCGTATTTTCGAAGAAAGATTTATCCGCCACTGTCCAGGACAAAAATCACAACCTGCCGGATCGGTGGGGGGGGGGGGGGGGAGCAAAACATACGTTTGCCTACCGATATTTCGTATGGGGGGGGGGCATTTTGCGTAACCGTAGATCCGCCACTGACAATTCGTATCGTCAAGTTTTCTTGGCATTATTGATGCAACGCTGTAGTACGTCATGCTTGGTAAATACGTACTCTTGTCACTTGGATGGTGCGCTTTTAGGCAGGGCGAAATCACCAGCCTGGCTAGCTCAGTCGGTAGAGCACGAGACTCTTAATCTCGGGGTCGCGGGTTCGAGCCCCGCGTTGGGCTATGGCTTTTGCGTGGAACAGTTCTGTTCCAATGCGCGATGGGAGGACATTCAGCGCGTCCAGCACGTATAAACGATATTACCTATAGGCAGAGGCGCAGCCAGGATTTTGCGATGAGAGGGGGGGGGGATGACTGAAATGTGCCCTTAGCCACGTATAAACGATTTTACCTATAGGCAGAGGTGCAGCCATGATTTTGCGATGGTGGAGGGAAGGGGTAACTGAAATGTGCCCCTTAGCATTGGCTGATTTCCCCTCCAAAGACAAATGGGTCTTTGGAGGGGAAATCAGCCAATGCTAAAGGGCACATTTCAGTTACCCCCCCTCCCTCCACCATCGCAAAATCCTGGCTGCACGTCTGCCTATAGGTACAATCGTTTATACGTGCTGGACGCGCTGAATGTCCTCCCATCACGCATTGGAACATCATTGTATCAATAATGCCAAGAATACTTGACGATACGAATTGTCAGTGGCGGATCTACGGTTACGCAAAATGGGCAATTGCCCCCCCCCAAACGAAATATCGGTAGGCAAACGTATGTTTTTGCCCCCCCCCAAACCGATCCGGGAGGCTGTTATTTTTTCCTGGACAGTGGCGGATACATCTTTCTTCGAAAATACGATTTTTTTTATTTTTGCATGGGGAGACAACCAAAAAAACACAGTAAGACAGCCAAATTTTTTTTTTGCCGAAGTGTGCCCCTTAGCATTGGCTGATGCCCCCCCAAAGACAAATAGTCTTGAGATGCTCGCTTTCTGATGCTAAATTGGGGTGTTATCAGGCCTGCAATGGGCCCTTTCTGAGTTCACGATGGGCCCCTTTTAATCCGAAATGGGCCCTTCTGAGCCAAGAGGGGGTGTTTTAGCCCCCAATAGCACCCCCCGTGGCTGCGCCCCTGCCTATAGGCCGTTTTACAAATACGTATCGTCAAGTTTTCTTGGCATTATTGATGCAACGAGGTAGAAGGCGGAGTCGAGGAGGCGCCTAACCACACACCAAATTTGAACACAATCGGCTCAGCCATTCCTGAGATATAGAATAGGGGTGAGCACTGAGGACGTGCGCACGTGCAGAGGCACTCCACACCTGACTTGTGGAAAGGCAACGGCTGAGAGGTCCCTAACCACACACCAAATTAGAACGCAATCGGCTCAGCTGTTCCTGAGATATAACATAGGGGTGTGCACGTGCGCACGTGCAGAGGCACCCCACCCCTGACTTGTGGAAATTGGCGGCTGATGGTCCCTAACCACACACCAAATTTGCACACAATCGGCTCAGCCGTTGCAGAGTTTTTGCGAGAAAACACTTTTCAACACGCGGCACGCGCCACGCGCAGTGGTAGTCACCCACATGAGTCGACACTGGTCTCAAACAGGGTAGGTTGGATGGGGCTGCTCAGTGCTCAGCAAATAAGTCAGCTTGTCAATCAGACGTGTGGTTGCAGAGATATGAGCTTCCCAAAAGCGTTGCCACTGGTCGGGCTGGGCCGGGCCGCTCATATTCAGATTTTTCCCATATACCACGGAAAGACGAGCGAGCGCCTAAAATTATGCCGTTCACCCGAGCCGCAGCCCTCGCCACCGAAGACGACGGCCGGCCGCAGCGAGACGACATGGTCGATCGCCTGCTGGGCTGACGGCCCGATCGCCCTTATGACGGCTCGCCACGCATGGTTGACTTCGGGGAAATTTTGTACAACCCCAATTATTCATATCATCACAAAATGGCAGCATTTAACTCAGAAAGCTTCAACGAACCACATGGGACTTGGCCTTTAAGCATTTTCCATCGTAACTATTTTAGAGCCACCCTCAAACAGTTACTTAAAGGGTTTGTACGGGTTTTTCCCAGAATAATTGAGTTACATAGTACAACGTACTTATAAAGGTGGTAGAAGTCACTTCGGTAAGAGGCACACTTCGGTAAGGGGGCACACTTCGGTTACCCCCCTCCCCATCGCAAAATCCTGGCTGCGCCTCTGCCTGTAGGTAAAATCGTTTATACGTGCTGGACGCACTGAATGTCCTCCCATCGCGCATTGGAACAGAATAGTTCCACGCAAAAGCCATAGCCCAACGCGGGGCTCGAACCCGCGACCCCGAGATTAAGAGTCTCGTGCTCTACCGACTGAGCTAGCCGGGCTGGTAGTTCCAGCGGCACAAAAGCTTAAAACTAAAGTGACAAGATTGCGTATGACGCATGACGTACTATTCCTCGTTGCATCAATATTAAATAATTCAACAACAACAAAAACTTGACGATACAAATTGTAATTGCTCGCAACAGCCTATAGGTAAAATCGTTTCTGCGTGGTGGACGCGCTGAATCAGGGGCGTAGGATCCTATTCAGTTGAGGGGGCTTCAGCCCCCCTCAACTTAGCTTCAGAGTTCAGCCCCCCCCAACTGGCGGATCTAGGGACC